>JAEQML010066166.1:0-20242 GCA_016904865.1 Pissodes strobi
AATATGCCTCATACAATACATAAATACATTGCTGCGCCATTTTTTTAACTTGCATACATTATTACTTTCCTAAGCATTAGATAAAATAAATTTAATAAAATAAAGATACATTTATTTACTTTTTGTATGTATCCCAAAATTAGATCACATTCTAACACACACTGTGGTACAAGAGCATGTTTGCCATATTTCTTTATTAATCAGTGAATTTAACAATCAAGTAGGTATATTTTGTTTGTAAATATCATTTACTATTTTAAATTTATTGCACCATGTTACATTTGTTTTTCTATAAATACCTAATATAAATCTACCTTAGTTAACAAAAAAAAAACATACGTAATTACCTAGTTTAGAATTTGAAATATTGTCCTCAAGCACGCGGGGAATTTCAATAAATAAAAGTGGCAACGCCGCGTGGCTGCCTCGGCTATATCTCGTCTACTTTCGGCCGAATAACAACATGGCGTACTAGTCGCAGTAAAACGGCATGTTTTGATTCTGTTACTATCGTGTGGTGTTCTTTAGTGCT
Source organism: Pissodes strobi (assembly GCA_016904865.1). NCBI lineage: Eukaryota > Metazoa > Arthropoda > Insecta > Coleoptera > Curculionidae > Pissodes > Pissodes strobi. Next base: position 533 of record JAEQML010066166.1, read on the forward strand.
TTGTAAGACTTTTTGTGGCAAATCAGTGTTTAATACTTTATCATGGTTCATCATTGTAGAGTTTGCAAGAAAAGAAGTTGGAATTTTCCAAAACTTTTGGTGAGTATTATGTCATTTCATTCACGTCCCACGAGGGCCATACAAAGCAATAAAATAATGCATGTGTTTCTAGTTCAAGTACAAGTAGATGACAATTAGCTTCTAATAACACTTTACAAGTTTATTATAACTGCAAATCAAAAATAAAACCATTATTGATACTAATCATAAAACTAATATAGCATAATTGATTATTTTCGTCTTAATCATCTACAGGAGTCCTACCGCCTGACGAGTGCTAGGCTTGTGCGCGCATTATAAGCACACTTCTGAAAACTGAATGATATATTGCTTGTAAATACTTTTAAAACCTTGCCACCTACTTCACTGTACTGGTTTGGGGACCATATATATGAAGATGACCCGTTAAATTGCCATTGACCGAATTAATAAAATTAGTGAACAAATTAATTTAAAATCAGGATACATTATGAAACTTAAAAAGCCGAATATTCTCAAAAACTAAGAGTTAGAAGTTTACTTACAAAAGCTGTCTTATTTAGAAATGAATACACTTTTGATTGTTTAAATAAGCGTTGTATACTTAAAATGAAATTTTAGAACTTAAAAGCTTGTCAAAAATGTTCCAAAATAATTCTCTATCTTCGCTTTGTTTTGTTCTTTTGAGATTTTTTTATTGTTGTGATTATTATTTTTGATTTTTCAATAGCGAAATCAGTAGTCCTACTACATTTAATTATTGGAACATTTTAAACGCCATTAGAATGTTAATAAAAATGCAATTTTACATCTATTACGATAAAAGTATGTATATACTATCCTAAGTGAGCGATTTGATTTAGTATTATGGTGTATTGCAATATCTTAAATTTTTAATTAATAAAAATTCACAGTCCTTCGGAAAGATGCAATCGGGGGAAATTGAAAATGATGAATAAAAAAGCAAACATATGATTTGTGATAATTCAAATAGTTTTTAAAAGCAGAGTTTAAAAAAGTTAATATTTTGCATATTTACGAGTGTTTATATATAATATTTTTAATTAAAGAAATGCATTTTTAACATTAATATTAAAGATTATCATAATTAAAAAAATAAATAAATAAAGAAAGATGCAGATATGAAGACCTAAAAAATTGCCCTCCACTTGTAGATAGGAAAATATATTAATATATAATTAGCCGTAACATTCCTGTAATATTTTTAATCTGTTCCGATTCGTTTTAGCCCGTTTTGGTGCCTTTGGTTATTTTAAGTCATTTTCGGTTAGTCGTTCAAACAACTTTCGGTTAGTTTCAGTTAGTTCAAATTTATTTTAGCCATTTGAACCGACTCCAATAGGCAAGCAAGGTGGCTACCCCTATCCATGGTGTCCCCCATGGCGCAATTAAGGGTAAGTCAAATAAATCTCCAGCATATCCGAGATGCTAGTGCTGAATTGGCAAGCATCATGGCTGGAAAATCTGGAGAGATTGTACTAATACAAGAACCTTACTTTTTTAGGGAAAACATAAGGGGACTTGGGACCCCCGGCTTTACCATCCTGGCCGGGTGTGAAGGAGCAGAGAGGCCGAGGACATGTATCGTGATGTCCAGGGAGCTGCAGGGAACTCTGTTACCACAACTAAGCTCCAGGGACATTACGGTGATCCTGCTGGAATACATGGTGAGTGGCACAAAACATAAGTTATTAATTAGTAGTTTATATCTTCCGTATGATAACGCGCAACTTCCCCCAACGGAAGAATTAATAAGGTTAATAGAATACAGTAAAGACAAAGGTTTTCCACTAATCGTGGGGTGTGATGCAAACGCACATAATATCGTTTGGGGGAGCACTAACACTAACGCGAGAGGTACGGCTTTATTAGAGTATTTCGTATCGGAAAACCTTGAAGTAGCTAACGTAAATGCGGAGCCAACTTTTGTGAATCGGCTTCGTCAGGAGGTTATCGATATTACAGTGGTAACTCGAGCATTTGCGGAAAAGGTAGTTATTTTAGACAGTAAATTGACGTGGAAGGCACACGTTGAACAGGTGGTGAATAAGACAACCGCGATTATGTGGCAACTAAGGAGAACGGTAGGTAGGAAGTGGGGTTTAAAACCTTACATCCTCCAGTGGCTGTACACTGCTGTGATAAGACCGAGGATTTCCTACGGATCCGTGGTCTGGTGGCCAGCGGTGGCCAGAGCCACTAATGCCCAGAAACTGGCCAGACTGCAAAGGCTGGCTTGTTTGGGTATTACCGAAGCATTGAGAACAACTCCCGGAGCAGCACTAAACATCATCCTGGGGCTGCCGGACCTCCCCATCTGGATTGAGAGAGAGGCAATGGCGGCTCACAAAAGGATGATCGACAGTGGCCTATGGCGAACGGACTACACAGGGAAAGGCCATACGACTATTGCCGCCAAAATGAGTAGGGATCTACCCATCATTGCGACCAAAGGCAATATTCCAGATGGCAGATTAAGACTGAGAAGGAATTTCCAAGTGGAATTTCCATCAAGGGAAGAGTGGCTGTCAGGCCAGGTACGTACGCCGAGCGGCGTACACGCATGGTACACTGACGGCTCATGGATGGCTAATACACAGTCATCCGGAGCCGGTGTATACCTAGACAACACTAAATCAGGAGAAAGCACTTCGCTGTTTTCCAGGCGGAGGTGTTTGCTATTTTGGAAGTAGCAACCAAGGCGGAGGTAACAGAAGGTGTAGAGAGTATATATATGTTTACTCGGACAGTCAAGCCGCTCTCAGGGCGATCCAAAGACCCAGGGCAAGCTGTAAGCTAGTTCAGGAATGTAAAGACGCCCTAGACAGATTGGCTATACGCAAGGAAGTAAGACTCAGATGGGTTCCAGGGCACAGTGGCATCGAGGGCAACGAACGGGCCGATGAATTGGCAAGACAAGGCTCAATGAGCCACCTCGTCGGTCCAGAACCTGGTCTGGGCTTAAGTAAAAGGCAAATCTCTCAGGAACTAAATAACTGGGCCTGGAACAAGACAAAGCACAATTGGAGAGGAAAAGAAGGATGCAGACAAGCCAAGGAAATGATTCTAAATCCTGCCGGATCCAGAGCAAGGCGACTGCTAAAAAAGAGCCGAGAGGACATCACGAACTTGGTAGGTATTCTGACTGGGCATGGAAGCCTAAACAGACATCTGCACCTTATCGGCGTGAGGGACAGCCCACTCTGCCCGAACTGCGGAACAGGGAAGGAGTCCTCATACCACTATATAGGAATTTGTGATAGGTAGAGTCGCCTAAGGAGGAAGATACTGGGAGCACCAACACTTGCTCGGGAAGATCTAAAGGATGTGGACTGGGAGGACGTCCTCACCTTTATCAAGGTGACGGGCCGTTTCAGTGCGGGCCGGGTGTTGGAAATAGCCAGGTAGGGGAGAGCGGATCGGGGATGGTGAAAAGGGACTTGTAGGCCTACTTACCGGGTTCCGGCCCCCCACCCTTACTACTACTACTACTGAACCGACTCCAATACGTTATAATTAAATTTAAGATTTTTGGTTAGTCCCAAAAATTCGGTTCGTTTTGATTAGTTTTAACTTACTTTAATTTTTGTAACCTATTCCGATACGTTTTAGCCCGTTTCGGTGCTTTTGGTTAGTTTAAGTTAGTCATTCAATCAACTTTCGGATACTCTCAGATAATGGTCCGATATGTTTTCGCACTTTTTGGTGATTTTGGTTACTTTTAATCAGCAACTCAATGTTTTTAGGTCCTGTATTCTACGAAAGTAATTATTATCCAGTCCACGAGATATGAATTACCCGCTAGACTATTCACTTTTACACAAAAATGAGTTCCTCGGCTGAACCAAGACAAGGGCATGAAATAACACATAAGGCGAGCTACTATCTATTTAAGTAATGTAGTCAATTAATGTTAATATGCCACAGGGTACCTAATTTGTGAATATACACCTCAAACAATTTTTAATTCATCTGTTCAATTTCAGCGTATACCGGAATCGATTATATCAAGATGAGAATACAATCCAAGACCTTTACTGAAGCAATGACACAAACATAATGTTTACCAACGCACTGATATTAAATGTAATATAAAGAATGGACATCAAATTAATAAATCACATGAGGCATTCATACATGTGTGGTATCCTTTGGAATTGATTAAATATTAGAAAACAAATAGCATTATCCATCCACGCTACAGAAGTGAGTTTAGTGAGTAAATACACAATATCCTATCGCCCACTCCCTAATGTTACCAATTGTGTTGTTAACAGGTGCCATTTTAAACTTATATATAAGACTCTAAAGCAATTAAAAACATCAATAAAACAACATATCAAGACAATAAAAAATTTCACACATTTTTGTTTTTTATTTGAAAATATTAGGTCACATTTCTCAAAGGCATCTAAAGAATAAAATGCCCTCAAAAGTAAAAAGTTCTTCACCATTCCCTTGGACTGCTGCCGCGGAAGATCCCTGACCACCCTGGGAAGCCTGGTAAGATATTTAACCACAAAAAAAATCTGGCCCCCTCTGACACTTTGTAAGTCTAAACTAAGGTGTTGTTAGATCGTCCTTGTTACGTGTGTCCTATATATGAAAGTCGCTGTTAATGTTATATTTGTGGATGTTTGTTTTTTGCATAAATAAGGATTTCCAATATAAACACATGGAAAGGGCAGAATTCCGAGATCCACGAATGCACCTCGACAGCCCTCACTGTAACCCAATCAGCTACAACTCTCACAGAATATGCTGCAGAGCAAAAAACTCTAGGAGCCGCGGCAGACAAGAGCTTATACATTTTTCATTTGAACAGTCTTAAAGTTGAATTTTTGGTATCCTCTAAAGCATTATACAGTGCTAATTCCTCATTTGTACGGTTTCTGCTTAATCTAGCCTGATTTAAAAGAAAATTATTTGTGATATTTATCAAAACAAGGTCTGATAATTTGTGAGATTTCAATTACCATAAGCTTCAAATCCTCCTCAAGCATTTAACTGCAAAATGTGTCCAGGTCAATATAACATAAACAAATTTTTACACACGTGTGCCCAGATACAAAAATTTAAGGCACACTTCCCGTATTTGGCATACTTTTCATCGTCAACACACTATCCTAAATATACACTGTGGGCAAAATTAAATTGGAACCCTCTTTAATGCTTAATAACTTTTTTATTTTCAAAGGATTTTTTATCATTTTTGGATATGTTATGGCCTAAGGTATTAGGATTAAAAAGAAGTTTGCAAAGATGGTCTACTTCAGTGGCGCACTGAAAACGGAGTATTTTTCAAAACCAATGTATTTCAGGTCGTTGCAAAAATCGGCCAAATGGAATAAAGATGTAAAATTGGCCAAAAAAGATTTGAAAGGGTTCGGAATATTGCCCATTAAAAAAACAAGGTCAATATGAACGGAAATAAATATTGATACTTTAATTTTGGAAAAACCATGTCTTGTGGGCCAAGTTAAATTGGATCTTTTTTAATGCTTAATGACCTTTTATTTTCAAAGGATATTTTATAATTTTTGGACATATCATGGCCTAAGATATTAGATTCAAAAAGAAATTTGTAACGCGGGTCTATTTCAGTGGCGTACATTAAAATTTAAAATATATATTTTTTTTTATTTTAAAAAATTTAAGTAGATTCAAAATTTCTGTACGCCAATGAAGTAGACCCGTTTTGCAAAATTCTCTTTGATTCTAATGTCTTAGGCCATAACATATCCAAAAATGATAAAAAAATCCTTTGCAAATAAATTGTAACTAAGCATTAAAAAGGAACCAATTTAATTTGGCCCACGAGACATGGCTTTCCCAAAATTAAAGTATAAATTTCAATTTGGTTTGCAGTGACCTGGTTTTTTAATGACCAATATTCCGAACCGTTTTAAATCTTTTTTGCCCATTTTTACATCTATATTTTATTTGGCCGATTTTTGCAACGACCTGAAATACATTGGTTTGGAAAAATACCCCCTTTTATGAACGCCACTGAAGTAGAGCTTCTTTGTAAAGTTCTTTTTAATCCCAATACCTTAGGCCATAACATATCCAAAAATGATAAAAAAGCCTTTGAAAATAAAAAAGTTATGAAGCACTAAAGAAGGTTCCAATTTAATTTTGCCCACAGTGTACGATATCTCTGCGCATGTTTCTTAGCAGTACCACAAGAATAGAATTCTATTCTTGTGGTAGTAGTACTAAACTTCTAATGTGTGAAACTTGATTCTCATTGTATACAAAATTGATCATATTGCCCTATGTGAAAAAGAGAACAGCGTGTCAGCATTCTGATAATTCATTATAATTAAATGTAATCCAAATTTGAGGACTGCATAATTCCAAGTTAATTTAATTATTCCAGATTATCACATCTTACAAAAAAACGTGTTTTGGTACCACAATAAGTGGGTTCACTGTTCACTTTGTCGGACTTTGTCCTAAATTGGTTAATTTATGTTTTTCGTTAGTGTGATCGATAATTTCAACAACTTCTTCGATAATAATTCCAACACCTGTTTTCGGTAAATAAGAACTAAAAACATAGCCATTTTCTTTTTCAAATAATGTGGCAATAACACTTTTCCCAAAACAACCATTTGTTAAGTACGATCACAGACGCAGACGATATTTAAATATCCAATATCCACAATGCACAATGGCATTCGAAGTCGATGACTTGAAATTATCTCAAGGGCACATAAATTCATATACAAACTAATTGTATATGCATAAATTCAAATTGCATGTCCTTAACTGACATTCAAACATCTTGAACAATAACCTCTGCAAACAGTTCCAAGAGCGTTCAAGGTCATGTAAACTTGGAGCAATCACAAGGTCATATGCACAACCGTCAACAAAAACTCAAGGGCATTCAAGATCAAATTATCTAAATACCATTCAAGGTAAAATACACCAGTCCCAAGGGCGTTCAAGGTCATATGAACTTGTAGCAATCCCAAGGTCATATGCACAACCGTCAACAAAAACTCAAGGGCATTCTAGATCAAATTATCTCAATGCCATTCAAGGTGAAAGACACCAGTCCCAAGGGCGTTCAAGATAATACACCCTTGGAGCAAGGCCAAGTGGTAAAGGCACATAATCAACTGATCTACTATCGAGTGATTCAAAATTACACCGAGTCTTGTTCAACGAACCGAGCTCTAGTCAAGCGAAATCGGCCAAAACTTAACTCGATTACTTCCAGCCAAAGATTAAAGAAAGAAGATATTAACATTAGTTTTCACATCACAGCTGTTTTCGGACACAAATGAAAACTATAAACAAGTCCCTGATTATTTACCGCTTAATTAAATAAAGAAATTAAATGATAATTCCATGTAAGAAATTGCAGATAGGCGAGAATTCACCAAAGAGCACACAGGTATGTATATTATAATTATAGGATATAGTAGTAGTAGTAATCTCTCTGTTGGCATTTTTCTTGAGAAAATTCACCCAGAAAAGACCCCTAACCAGGCTTAGCAAGAGGTAGAGCAACCCATTGGTTACACCTTGGTGGATAGAGATACTATTTTTAGACCCTCCAGTGTATCGAATATATGCTCCTGGAGGCTCCGACTTGTACATGCACGGCTTGTTTTAAGGTTCGAACACCACCGGCTGGACGTTTACACACATTTAAATCTCGTACATGCACGGGGCTCTAACCCCCGGCTGGACATCCGAATCTTACTTGGGGAATCTAAACGGTCCCTGAAAGCTCCATGAGTCCCCAAACTATCAGATATGTATATAAAGCTGAAACAAAATGGCCGATACGCGACACGTGTACACTCGACCAAGGACGAATCGGAAGTCCAATTATAGGTTATGAAATACTAATTCTTTATTATAACCCAAGCACTTGTTTATGTTTCGTTTCATCAGCAATTCAATGTTTGTAGGTCCTGTATTCTACGAAAGTAGTTATTATCAAATCCACGAGATATGAATTACTATTAACTTTCACAAAACAATGAGTTTCCCGGCTGAACCAAGAGGTTGAAATAACAAATAAGGTGAGATATAAATCTAAGTCGTGTAGTCAATTTATGTTAATATGCCACAGGTGTGCTACTAATTTGTGAATATGCACCTCAAACAATTTTTAATTCATCTGTTCAATTTCAGGGTATACTGAAATGGATTGCATCAGGATGAGAATAAAATCCAGGACATTTACTGAAGCAATGACACAAACATAATATTTACCAACGCAATAAGATTTAGTTTAAATGTGATATAAAGAATGAACATCAAATTAATAAATCATGAGTCGTTCATAGATCTAGGTATCGTTTGGAATTAAATATAAGAAAACCTGTAGCATTATCCTAGCTACAGAAGTGAGTAAATACAAATACTATACGGTTTAATCACTACTTCTTTGTTCTTGTACCACATTCTTCATTGTAATCATTACATCTTTATTTATTATATTAGCAAATGTTTGATGTAATTCTTCAATTGCATGCACAACACTTCTTGGATCGGATACCTTAGTTAAATGTTTCCCCTGAATATCGTAGTCGCCACTGGTAGTAAGCTTGAAATAAGTGCGTGGCAGCACACGAGCTAATCCATCATTTGATCTGGTTCGCTGACAACCAAATATATAAATTGTGTTGTTAAACAAGTGCCATTTTAAACTTATACTAAGATATTTTTTCCAGAGTTGATGTACTTATATTATAATAAAAAACAACAAGCGTGACAATGCGAATTTTATTATATTATTTAAATTAGTTGAGATGTATTTGTGGCATATATTTTCCAATTATATAGTAATTCCTTTATTAAATACATCTCACAGATAATACAATATGCGACTATCAGAATACTGAACAGTGCTTTAGTAGTCAGAAAGGTTATTATGACTGTTTTCTTCATTAATGCGTTTTATATAGTGCCCAGAACATATTTCTCAGTTATGTTATGTCATACGAGTACGATCTTTAAATATTTACAATGGCATTCGAGGTCGATGACTTGAAATTATCTCAAGGGCACGCAAAGTCAAGTTGCATGTCCTTAACTGACTTTCAAACATCATGAACAATAATTATCTGCAAACAGTCCCAAGAGCGTTCAAGGTCATGTACACTTGGAACAATCCCAAGCTCATATGCACAACCGTCAACAAAAACCCAAGGGCATTCAAGATCAAATTATCTCAATGTCATTCAAGGTAAAAGACACTACAAAATAGTCCCAAGGACGTTCAAGGTCATACACGCATACAAGCAATCCCAAGCTGATACGCGCGACCTTCAAAAAAACTCAAGGTCATTCAAGGTCAAATGTCAAGGACATTCAAAGTGAAATTAGCTCAATGTCATTCAAGTTCGAATACACCCAAGGCTAAGTGGGCGGGGTCAATCTCAAAATCACCGGAGGGAGGGGGGGGGGGGGGAAAAAAGTGGAGAGGTGAGAATTGAGTTCGTCTATAGCACTCTACTAAGGGGTAAGAGGGGGCGGGGAGTTCCTGTTTTACTCTCTGAAAATATGAGACAATTTGATTTTTTGATACATGTAAGGGGCAATTTCATCGAAGACAATAATTATATTTTCCATACCACAGGTAAAAATTTTTTAGATGGAACCAAAGTTCTGAACCAATATGCTGAAAAGTGCGGTAAGTATTCAAAATTTAAAATCTATAAGAGCTACTAGATTGCGCAAACATTTAGCAACTGTAACACAATTACTTCAATTTTCAGAGAGTGATCTAGAACAATTCTCTAGATTCATGGGACATACCCTTCAACCGCATTGCAATTTTTATAGTCTGTCTGATAATACTTATCAGACAGCAAAAATTTCTAAATTCTTGCTTCTTGCAACCGAAGGAGGTTTCGAAAAATATAAAGGTTTAGACTTGGACAATATAAACATTGATTTAAATCATAGATTGTGATGCAGAGGATATTATTACTGAACAAATATCTGATGACTGGAGTGTCACGGTTGAGAATTCACACTTCATGAGTATTGAGGCTTGAATCAGTCAACGAGACACGCAGTTAAATTGATGGTTACTCGGAAATCACGTGTAGTCGGAGGAGTCACGGTATGCAGTATGGAAAACCAGGAAGGCACTGGAAATCCATAAACCCAAAAAGGCACTACAACCGGAAAGTCGAAGACCAAGAAGAAAACCGGAATATGGGAAGAAAAACTCCTGAAACACAAATTGGCCAAATTAAAACGGTGATTAAGCCAAAATATGAAGGAAACAGGTACGGAACCTCAACAAATAATAGATCAAACCAATAATTGTTACTTAAACAACGTACCTTAAGATGTTAAACGAGGTTCAAACGTGTGGCGGCTCTCGAAAGTCAAATCCCCAACATGGGTGCAGGTGTCCGAATCTACAAATCTTCACTCATCTACAATCATCCATCAGACGAGAAGCCATTGACGACCACAATCCTGCTCAAGGGATTCGTTGAATAATCCCCTTACTAGGGCACTGTATATTTCACACTAAATATCAGTACCTCAACCATGCCTGAAACCTTCTGGTTCCTTCCAAGATCACATAAGGACTAAATTGGCTTGCGCTAAAATGACGACACCAGATTCATCATCGTCGCGCCTGCCCAACGTGCCATGTTGTCAGCGTCTCTATTTGCTACAAGACTCCTGTCAATTATGGCGCCAAAATTACATACACAGAACTATATGAAACATAGAACAATTTCCAACTCCGAGCTGAAATATTATCAAACTTTAATAACGAATAATCAGAGGAATTCTCCGTCAATATACAATACAAGTCTATAGTGCCAACATTGATACAATCCAATACAATCAACCAATTCAAGCGTATGAGAAGTAAATCCTACAATTAAGCAACGCAACTTAGAGTGGTTCTCGAGTCGATATCGATTGACGGACCCGACGCGGCCTTCGCCGAACGACTATGAGTATATGGTCCAAATCCGACTAGTGACAAGAAATACTTCTAAGAAAAATCATTCCCAAAATGAAAATATTCTGTAATCACCTAAGTAAAACAATATATTGCCAAATCTAAATCAACGAGACATTACCATATTATGACCATCAAATGAGTCGCCTAGTTTCAAAACCGGCCAAATAAAAAACTATGAAAAACGAGATATTATGTGCATAAATTCATATAATAAATGATCTACAAACTGATGGTTTCAAAATCTTCCAAATGCAACAAATAGCCACTTAATAAAGAGACGAAATATTAGGTTAGTTTCAAAACGTTCTAAATCCAACGCATATTGTGCTCAAAAGCTTCAAAATTCGTTTCCACCAATCAGAATCCGCAGCGGACGTGCCGCGTCGGCGTCGAAGAATCAGTTGGTTAATGCGTATTGCGTTATACGGCAGATTTTATGTGTTATAATTTCGCTGCGGAAATAAAATTACTGTTGTATTTTAGTTGAATAGTAATAATAATTAAACAGTGTTGCAAATGAGTGATACAACTCCACAAACTCGCAAAAGACTAACAAACATCGAACAATGGAAAAGAGCAAAGCAGAAAAAGTCAGGTTCGTTTAAGGTATTCTGCACGGGAACTACCTATTTACAAGTGTGGCCATCAAAGTAAAGCATATGAATGTAAAAAATTGACCATGCAAGATATGTATGCATTCAACAAAGCATTCTATGCAAATCCAAGTAAAGTACAGTAAGACAATTTAATTTTAAAGTGTTGTAATGCAAAAAAAAGTCCAAAGAAAACGTCCTGTTACCGGAACTGGAGTGTCTAAGACACTGTTGTTTACATACAGCGTGCGCTGCTTCTCAAAATGGAGATTTAATTCCTGTATGCGACGAAACTTTTTTGAAAATCCTTATTGTAGGGAAAAGATGGGTCCAAGGTATTTTAACGAGCCACTACACTTCGGGCCAGTCTGCATCTTAAACTAGGGGGGATGACCCACATTCTACCCGCTTTGAAAACAAGAAGCATTATGTTCTAAATTTTATAAAGCAATTCCGTCCCAGGGAATCACATTATTGCAGAGGAACAGACCACCAGTACTTGAATTCGAAGCTTAACATATCCAAAATTTGGAGAATGTATCAAACAAATACTAGGAAATCTCCTGAACTTCAAGTAAAACTTTCCTATTTCCGATGCCAATTTAACACGAATTTTAATTACGGTTTTGGTTCCCCTAGAACTGATGTTTGTTCCAGATGTTTAGAGCTCAGCGAAAAAATAAAAGTCCAGAAAATTAGACAAGAGAGGTAGAAACTTCAGATTGACCTTCGAGATCATAAATTGAGAGCCCAAGCGATTTTTTCTTTTCTTAAGAATGCACCAGAAGGAGTAAAAATATTGTCGTTTGATTGTCAAAGATATCAACCAATGCCCAAACTTCCTGATCAAGCGGCATACTATTCGCGGCAGCTTTACATCTATAATTTCACTGTTGTCATTGGAGGGTCAAAATCACCTTTACGAAAAGAAAATGTACACAGTTTCGTCTGGACTGAAGATATGTAGATACATGAAGAGATCAAATGAAGCATCTTCAGCATTATTTTACTTATTGTGCTCTCTGGACCTGGAAAACATACACACAGTCCGTTTGGACTGGGGCAAAATGAAAATACTATTTTATTAGGAATGCTCCACAGATGGCTCTCTGTAGACAGTCCAAAATATGCAGACAGTAGAAGTTGTCTTTCCGGGCTCTGGACATTCCTTTCTCCCCCTGACAGGGTTTTTGCTCTAATTGAGAGGCACATAAAGAAAAAAGAGGTTATAGTTGATCCTGAAGAATATGTTGTTATTATACAAGAGTTTGCTACTGTACATCATTTAGGTACAGATAATGTAGTGCCTTACAACTGGAAAGCATCCACTCAAGAAGTGCTAAAGCCTCCAGGACAATGGCATTTTCAATTTAAATCAGCGAAAAGGTTTATACTAAAACAAGGAAAAGAATTCATTTCCGTAAGAGGAGAACAGTTTTACAGATCAGATTTAGGAACCTCTAAAAATATTTGTAAGAAAGGCAATGGTAATCTTCCAAAGCTACTAAAATTAAAGGCGTAAATGCTCTTTTGAGTAAATATTATGGGAAATTGTGGAAAACCCATACAAAATCTTTCTTATTACAAAAAGGTACTAGATTCCTACTTTATAGAAACAGCTTCTCAAGAAAATCAGATTCACGAAAACGAAGAGGAAGAAGAAGGGCTATGTACTTCACAAGAGGAAGCCTATGAATTACTTGTTTAATTTGTTATTATATTTTCAATAAATGTATTTTTTAAACACCAAAGTATCAACATTTTTTACAGCACTGTTCATTTTAAAAACCAGGGCCAATTAAAGAAAGCCACAAAACGTTCCAAATCCAAAGTTGTTAGTTTCAAAACCAGCCACATCCAAAAGTGTCAAATCGCGCCATCTCCATCTTTCAAAGTTGAATTTCTGTGTTAGTTTGGGTTATTATTATTATTTGCGTCAAATTAAAATATGTAGCCTGAGTTTGCTTCACAAATTTGCTTGCAGCACTTATTTCCGTTTTTCTCGAAAACCACTGTTTTGGATTTGGCCGGTTTTGATACTAGGCTATTCAAATGTACAAAAATAAGTTCCAATTTCAGTGCTAGATCTAAATAATACACACAATATAACTACTCATGCATGCATTACATTCCAATTCTCTGCTAAACAGTAACCAATCTACCACGACTATTGCTTTTTTTTAGACACAACTCTCCAAGAAAGGCCGAAATACATTCCAGATGCCCAAGACAACTCAAAACCAGTACTCAAGAGTCATAATTAGTCAGGTCTAAAGCAGAGGATGGCTATCAAGGTATAGTCTAGAACCGAACAGCACAGCAATCAAGAAAATAACTCAAATCAGTAATTAAGAGCCATAATTAGCAAAATCGAAGCGAGAGGGTGGTCGTCAAGGTATATTATAGGACCGAAAATAAAGATGTAACAGTCCGATTTGGCCAGTGTAAAATATTTTTAAATTTCATTTCATATGCTGCATTTAGCAAAGAAAAAGATGCTGAATTTTGCGGTAAGAATTATTGACAAGAGGTCAATACTCTTCGGTTAATTAATTCTAAATTTATTGATTCGATTTGCTGTCAATAAGCTTAAGGTTGCCGCATTTATTAATGTAAATTAATTTTATTCTAAATATAGGTTAACGATATATTTGTATTAGCTTTTATAACACTGTTGTGGCCTTGAGTAGCTATTTTGATCATCCATTTATCTTATGTAGCCCTCAGGCACTTTGTGTCTATATTTATTTTAGTTGATAAGCGAACCACAGATCGCTTGGGTTCGATCAAATTACTAAAATAGGATATTATGTTATTGGTATAACTTTGCTTAATTTATTTTACATTACCATAGAATGGCCAGCAAACCGTTCTATATTTTTAAGAGTTGGGTTAATAAAACCTACTGTAAAGTCTCATTAGATCCGTCAAATTCATATTTTATATTCGGTTTGAATATTTCATAACTTTTTGGGACCCCCGGTTGCTTAATTCCAGCAACCGGCTGATCATTTCTGAGAACTTTTTGGGACCCCTGTTTTATTTTTCCACACGGCCTGCTGCAATGTTCGCAATATTTGGTTGTTACTGTTGGTGGCACTGGGTAGTAGGAATGGGCTAACCTGCCGTAATTGTTGCTTTCGATTTAGATTTTTAAAGGTTTATCATTTTCGTAGGAGCATTTCCTTGCATTTCTTGAAACATTTAATTTCAGCTCCTTAATTGTGGCTTCCGCCGTCGTTTTACGACCATAATAAACGAGAACTAAGTCGTTTATTATCTTAGAATTATTCCTCGTATCGATTTGCGAAGCATTTCACGGCCGTACCCTTTTTTTTCTGATGTGACGTTAGTTCTCTAATTCCGTGGAAGTGGAAAACGGCAAATTGACTGAAACCGATGATTTCGTTCTTCTAGAAATACCTCATGGTGATAGAGGAAGGTTTTTGCTTTAGTGCAGTCGTAGTGACTCAGCTTTTAGTATTGCATTTTATACTACCCTTCTTGGGGATATTGTGTTGAGTTTTTTTGTGTTTTGACACGACCGATTTATTGGGATTTAAATACTGCACTAGGTAAGCTTTTTTCCTGGATTTTTTTCTATTGCTTGTGAAACACGTGGACGCCATGATGCTAATGGCTACTTTCCCTTATTTCTAGAGGCTTCCAAGCTCATCTAACAAAACCGAGACCGTCGACTCTCTAGCCACCCTTCGAGACAAGCGAGGTAATTATTGCTAGAGTTTTTTTGTCTAATTTAACGATTTAATGGCCTTATCTGTGCTAACTTTTCTTTGTACATTGACCACCATTTGCATTGCATTCCATGAGTTATCTTATCTATTATCTTAAATTGATCCGTAAATTTAGGTTGTGTTATGTTGTTAAGTTGAGATCAAGTTTCTTTATTTGATAAGCATGCCTAACAACCCCGTACAGCACCAGCGGAGCTTTTCCGGTTTAGTTGGGAAGAACTCGTGGCGCTCTACGACTCCACTCCCGGAGCCTGGCATTGCAAACACGACACTCCGGTGTTAGGCTTGTTTTTAATTAAAATTAATTAAAATCTTCACTTGCTCGCTAACTTAAATAGGAAAAAAGTGTTGCAAAGAAAATAGGCCAAGTGATTAGACGAAGGGTTACTTTTTTACCATTTAGAAAGGCAACACAATAAGAGAAAACCAAGGGGACAACGCCAATATACAACTAAGCTTTGTAGTTTCAGCTGGAAACGATAAACTGTGTGTGTAAAGTTAACCGTTCACATGAAGGCATGTGCATTTAATATGTATAGACATAAGTATGAAATATTTGCTTTCAAATACCTAGCTTAGTGGATTAGTTTCCATGTTTTCCCAATACTAGTACTATTAGGATGTTTATATAATTTTTGTAGTCTATTTCAATAAATGTAATAAAGTTTTCACTATCATACCAGAAATACTCTTCCCTACTGGCATCTTATGTTAATTTTATTTAAATCTCCTTCGCCATTTGTCCAGAAATAAAATGGTTATATTATATGGCATCGTAGCCCGTTACACCAATAATGCTTTCCTTATAAAGCACTACACAGTAAAATCCCTCTTCAAATAGTCCAAATTCACTTAAATAATCCGCAATTCCCACCAAACAAAACATCAACAAAGAATGACAATTTCGACAAACATCGGTAGCGTTCACCGTGGGGTTGACGAGGGTACGATAGAGATTCTGATTCCCGTCGACTCGAATTCGCGATATCAGTCGGTAACAAAGCATATAGAATGCCACATAGTACGACTTGTCAACGACTGGCGATAACTAACACTTACCGATGCCGACGGCTCTCGGAAGCGTGTACAGAATAGCGCTCCCGGTAGCGGTAACTCTAATATAAAAGACCTCCACATACGCGTCAAGTTATGGAGTTTATTTAAAATAATACACATTATGGCTCAACGGTGGGCACAAACGTATATTAATGAAGTTCAGGGTGACCCACCGGTGAGTCACGACGTCGTGAACATGTTAACCGAAAATATATTAGTTAATAATTTCTGTGCAAGCCCGAAGCCAAATGATAAACTGCTGAAAAATAAGGCTTCTAGTTACAGTAAGAGAAATGAAAAATTATTGCTTTTTTTGTCGCGGTCTGGTGGCGCATTTGCCATGACATTTTTAAAAAAATACACGGTTTTGAGAAAAAGGTGAAGGAGCCTGCTTTCTTTCCAAAAGGTTGGTATTTTACGATTAATAGATCATAGGCGAGATTAGAGAAACACTCCTATTGGGCATAGTTATAGTACATTAATATGTTATACAAATTTGATCCTTGGTTTGTATTTTAGGTTGATTGAGAAGTTGAAGAAAGAAGGAAAATTTCAAGTTGTTAATGAAAAAGAAGATAATATAGTTCCAATAAGAAGACAGACTGGTCATTGTAAAAGGAAATATCTCCCTTGTCCAAACTGACATGGATTTTATTCAAGAATATCATTAACGAAACATTACGTCAAATGTTCTAAAGAGGCAGATACAGGGTGAAAAGCATTTATTTCAGTTGACTCGAAGGATGAAAAGTGGTTGTCATACAGTTGCAACAGCAAAAAATTATATTCTCCCTGTTTTTAGAGATGACGTTATTTCAAATATTGTAAAGTATGATGCACTGCCTTGCGTCTATGCAAACAAAATGAGTCTAGCATAGACAAAAATATCACTACAAAATGATTAGAGCTAGACTCAGGTTCATAGGGCGGCTTCTATTTGAATTTAAAAAATATATAATACAATTACAGAATTTTCAAGTATATTTGTACCACAACATTTTGATAATACTATTACTTGCATAAACAAGGTAGCATGAGTTATGTGGCTGACGCAACGCTATCTAAACATTCCACGAACTTTCTAGATGATAACATTTTAATGACCTATTTCTTTATAAATACCAAATTTGCCCTTTTTCTATAGATTAGTCTTTACTGAAGTCTTGTCGCGTGCATAAGAGTTGTAATAACTGTCTCATTTTTAGTCGATAAGTTAAAATAAATATTTTTTAAAAAGTGTATTCGCACATCGAATAACTTAACTGGCGCAGTCGGGCTGGATCCAGAAGGTGAAAATTCGCAAACTTTCCACCGTTAGTATCAACTATTTGTCTGGACATCGAACCTGGAACAAGAAGATTCTCCGAAGCTTAAAGTAAGTGTTGAGTATCCTCTCTGTCCCAACCCTTCCTTTATTAAATTGTGAAAATTTCTTATTTTCTGACAAATATTTAATTTTAAACCATAATATTGTGAAAAGTTTTGAATATTTTATTGGAATTTTCTGACAAACTCTTATTTTAGTTATAGTATTGAAAAAAAACCTCCAATTGTTTAATCTTCTCACTGAATTTTACATTTTTTAAGAAAAACATACATTTTATTTATTTAATATGGCACCTCCTACTGTTGATGATCTCTCTAGAACTCCCAGTAATATAACTTTTAATCCACCAACTATTCAGGCTGCCAAGGAAATTGCCTTTACGTTACGCCAATTTTCAGGACGTAGCGAACATTTACAATTTTTTATAAACTCTGTAGATAGATATTATGATAGATACGGAAAAACCTCTGACAATAGCTTAAGTGAGTTTGTTTTTGCATCTATTTGCTCTAAAATCATTGATGAAGCTGGCGATTATTATTTACTCTGTAGACCTGATTTAACTACCTGGCCTCAAATAAAAGAAGCTTTACAAAATAAATACGGTGATAAAGTAGATAGAAATGTACTCCAACAACAATTTATTTGCTTAACTAAAGATAGAAATGAAAATATTATTGATTTTCTTGAAAGATTAAAATTAATTAAAATGCGACTAAACCTAAAAATTAACGAATACCCCTTATTAGATAACGCCACTAAATTAGCTCTTATTAATCAAAATGAAGTAACAGCAGTAACAGTTTTAATGTCTAATACAAACGCAGAACTAAGAACCCTATTAATGATCACGAAACCACGTAATATCGAAGATGCTACTTCTCTCGTAATTAACCATTCGCTCATGGAGCAACAATTAAGCCTTAAACGATCCCAGAGTTTTGCAAATTCTCAAACACACCCATCGAGAAACACTAACCAAATTAATACTAACTTTTCTCGACATACTCTAGGTCCCCGCATGCCAATACAAAACCAAGGTTTTAGATTTAATAATAATAATAACAATTCTGTCCCAATTCAAAGATCCAATTTCAGTCAAGAAACAATAATTAGGAACTTTTCGCCACCTTTTCCACGTCAACCCATAAATATTAATCCTAGACCAAGTATTACTCCGCAGAAATGTCCAACAAACGCCCAGGTATTCGGCAAACCTATCAACGTGTTTTCACAAAAGAATTCGCACAAACCTACATCTAAGCCGGAACCAATGTCCACAACCTCCAGAATACCGTCCTTAAAAACACATCAAAGACAAAATTATTTTCAAAATTCCGGACCTCGCAATTTTATATCGGAGGAATTAACAAACCTCGAAACTCAAAATTATTTAGAACACGACTTTCTAAATAGCAATAATTGCGATAATAATTATTACATATACGATGAGCAACCCGCGACTAATGACACTTTCCTTCCGTTTACTTAAATGAAGGCCTACCTAATGATCAATTAAACCCGAGTCATCACTTCGAAAATGACGACGTATCATTAACAAATGAAGAACCAAATTTTCTCGAAAAAGGCCCACCAATAGACGAGTCATAGACTTAAATAATCTGACACCAAACTCATTGCCCTATATTCAAATCCATAATCCTCCAGTCAAACTTCGTATCGACACAGGCTGTCATCCTTCACTTCTTAGGCCCTATATAGCAGAAAAGTACTTCCCAAATACTCTATTTAAATCCGATACTCCTATAATTACCTGTGCAGGACAAAGAGAAGCCAATTTCAAAGCTCATATTCCTTTATTTAATGAATTCTACCCAATTAAAGGCACAATAGAATTTGTTCTTTTCAACTTCCATGATTACTTCGACGGGATATTAGGCATTAAAGACCTAAGAGCCCTAAATCTAAATATCGATCTAAATAATAAAATTC
>JAEQML010066167.1:0-20241 GCA_016904865.1 Pissodes strobi
GAACAAACCTTGATGAAAAATTTAATATATTTCATGATATATTTATCCAAAATTTTAAATTTTGCTTTCCTATCGAATCACGTAAGGTCAAGAACAAACTTGCAGGGAAACCTTGGCTATCGAGAGTCATAGTTGATGAGGGTAATCATTTGAGAGAACCGTCTGGGGCTTATAACCACACATCGGATCCCCAACTATTGACCCGCTATAATGCATTAAAAGACAACACTAAAAACGAATATCTTTAGCCAAAAAAAACCACAAGAACAACTTGTTTATGAACTCTGTAAATAGGTCGAGAGTGGAATTATATGGCCATTTACGCTGAATTACTGTTGTTATGACTCATCTTATTATTCATATTAATGTATTGGTCATATGCAAGATCAGCAAAATCTTGAACATTATATATACGCAGCATGCCTAATGTAGGTTAGTCATTAAGAAAGCTTTGTACTGAACACTTGTAACTCGAAATAAATCTTTTTAAAAACAATCGTTTTCGGAAAGTAAATAAAATTGGCGCAGTTGGTAGGATCCTTTCGGAGTGCGTTTATTAGATCGGAATCTCAGAGTACAGTGCGATACCCTGTACGATATTTATTAAAGTGGTCAACCAGTGCACTGCCCTTTGTTTCAACAATTAAGAAAGGATCAAGAAGAACTTCAAGAACTCAGTCAAGCATCTTGTGACTCCTGATGCATCGCTTTATGGTACGCCACAACGATCGTCAGTAGGACAAATTGGCCTATGCTAGTATCCACTACAGGCAGCGAGTGACCCGAGCAGTGTATCTCCTCAGCTATCTCATTGCCTGATACAGGAAGAAAACTGGAATCAAGCCTTGTCTAGTAAGTCATCTTGAATTCTTATAGTTGCTCCACCTGTTAGTTAGAAATGAAATGAAAAAATTCTCCAAGAAGTTATTAGGAGATATTACTTACCCAAAGAGGAATTTTAAAGAAGAAGGACAAATTTCTCAACATTCTAAACCTTCTACAAGTAACCAATCTAGTTTAAGTATTGAAAAACTGTATTCTGATATTTCTGAAAATCATCCATTATTAACTTCTAATTTAGATTTAGATTTAAACATTGATGAATTATTTTTTGAAAATCCTTTTAATAATTCTGAAGATCAATCTATTAGAATAAGTAACCATATTGAAGATCAATCTATTAGAATAAGTAACCATAAACTGATTTACATATAAGTAGTTGTAGTAATTTGATAGAAATGGCTGACGCTTTGAGATCTACCCTTACCCTATTGAAAACTTTTGATGGAACGCCATCACGTTTAGATTCTTTTATAAACCAAATAAACCCTTTTCATACTAGATATTTCTCTAACGATGTATCGCAACAAGAATATGTTTTACTAGCTATAAAATCAAAAATTGTAGGACCGCTGAAGGCTTTTTACTTACTCAAACTAACCCATCTAATGGCCCAAATAATGTCCCAATAATGGTCGAAATAATGTGCAATATCAGAGCCAAATACAAAAACCACCATTTAACCCGAACCAAAGGCATATTCCTCCACCATTTACCCCTAATCAAAGGAATAGGCAACAATATCCACAACCAATGTCTGGCGTAAGCACGATTCAGAAGAATCTAACCCAAATGAAACTCCAACAAAGACCATTTCAAAATCAATTCCAAACTTCAGGAAGACCTCATTATTCATTTCAGGAATTAACCCATCTAGAAAAAGAATGCAATTCTACTGAGGAAAACGAAAATGAATGTAGTAACTATTACTATACAGAAGATGCTCTAGACTTAAGGAACCAGAACTTTCTGAGGAAACATTAGTTGAACAACTGGAAAATTTTCAATTACAAGCCTCGGACGAGAAAAACCTTGCTTAAGCTTAAATAGCTTCCAAATAAACCAACTACCTTATATCGAAGTCCCTAATTATAATATTAGACTACTTATCGATACTGGTTCTCATGCATCTCTCCTTACACCTTCATTAGCTGAAACGTGTTTTCCTGAATTAATTAAGCCATATATTATAAGCACCCTTCAAACTTGTGCTGGACCTAAAAAAAGTAAAGCAAATATTCCCTTATTTTTATGCTACGGTATAACGGAACCAATAGAATTCATTCTCTATCCATTCCACGAATACTTTGATGGAATTTTGGGAATTAAAGAAGATCTTTGCAAACTAAAATTAAATATTGACTTAAAAAATCAAGACAAACTTACCAAATAATACTACATGAATGGTACCCTATTATCGAGACGAGGAAATCGAAATACAACCATTGATTTATATAGGAGTGGATAAGCAATAGCCGCCTGTCGCACTATTCAAAAGTGGCAACCTATGGGCGAAAAAACAGGTTTCTGCGCATGACAAAATCGACGCAAAATGGAAAAACGTAAACAAAGAAGATACCGTTTTGTCATGCGCACTAACACACTTGCCGTCTCAGCAGGCGTCGGTCAGGATCGAACTTGGCTTTTGTCTTTGACGTGTTTACGTTTTGACGGCGCGGCGTTTTGAGTTAATAATTCGAGTTTTTATCTTTTTTTTACTTTCTTTGGACCTAGTGTCTGTAGTTGCTTAATTAGTTTTAGTTTAGTGGTTCACGTTTGTGGTTTGTGCGTACCCTATTTTGATATTTGTTTTAATTGAACCATACACACATAAACAATGGGCGATGCTACCAAAATAGAATCCCGAAAGTGTATGGTTGTGTTTTGTAACATTAGAGGCAAAATACCCGGGATTTCCTATTTCAAGTAAGTCTAATTATTATAAGTATTACTCATTTATACCTTATTGTTTGTTCCACTATGCTAACTGGGGCCTATTTCACAATCGGCAACACTCCTCTACCGAATATTTGGTGAAATAATCACTTTCGAAGTCCGGGCCTGCCTATTTACCTTCACGGTGCAACAGCTAGCTCCTACTAATTTTCTAATGCGCAAGTCCAAATAGAAATCTCTTGTTTGCATTTCGCGGTCGTAAATTTGCCATGTTTGGTCTATTTATTGCTTATCCGCTCCTATACAAATCAATGAATACAACCTACCCTTATAAGTATTAACAACGGATCTTATATAATCGATATTTTCAACCACTCTAATAAAACTGTCGTAATTAACTGTAATATAAACGATAGTCTATTAATGAAACCATTTGAAGTAAACAATTACGAAATATTTAATTTCGAAATAAATAATAACGGAGTAAAACAAAACCAGACTACTGAAGATACAGATTTCAGAAGTTTAATTAGACATGAGCATTTAAACTCAGAAGAAAGAAATTACTATTTAAATTTCTAAAGAAATTTGATAAAATTCTGTATAAAACTGGAGACATATTAACATTAATAAATCAAGTTAAGCATGTTATTAACACCACCGACGAAATTCCAGTGCATACGAAAAGTTACAGATACCCCTATGTACATAAGAACGAAGTAAATAATCAAATAGAGCAGATGTTACGTGATAAAATCATTCAACCCTCTAGCTCTCCGTGGAGTTCACCTATATGGATCGTTCCTAAGAAAATGGACGCATCTGGACAAAAGAAATGGAGACTAGTAATCGACTACAGGAAATTGAACGAAAATACAACGGATAATCGATATCCATTACCAAATATTTCGGACATCTTAGATAAACTGGGAAAATGCCAATATTTCACCACGCTTGACCTGGCAAGTGGTTTTCACCAGATTGAAATGGATTCGAAAAGCATTCCATAGACAGCATTTAACGTAGAGAACGAACATTATGAGTACACACGTATGCCGTTTGGATTAAAAAATGCTCCTTCCACGTTTCAACGTGCAATGGACAATGTCTTACGCGGATTACAAGGAAAAATCTGCTTGGTATACATGGACGATATTATAATCTACTCTACTAGCCTTCAAGAACATATAGACTCCCTAGTATTTACGCTGAATTACTGTTGTTATGACTCATCTTATTATTCATATTAATGTATTAGTCATATGCAAGATCAGCAAAGTCTGGAACATTATATATTCGCAACATGCCTAATATAGGTTAGTCATTAAGAAAACTTTGTACTGAACACTTGTAACTCGAAATAAAACTTTTAAAAAACAATCGTTTTCGGAAAGTAAATAAAATTGTGGCATGGCAAATCATAAAAAATGAGACAAATTAAAACAAAGTCAATAACCTACCTGAATATTTTGTTGATAAAAATAACGACAGCAAAATTTTTGATTTCAATGACGCTGCCCAGGCGTTTAATTAATTTTTTTTATTGAGTCAATAAAAACTTTGACTTCTGGAATGAAAAATTCTATTAATAAGAAAGATGTAAGCGGTATAAAAAATACACTTTTTTGGCACCCTATTCAAGGGAAGAAGTTAGGTGAGTTTCGAAAAAAGGCTCCAGTGGTTTTGATGAAATACCATGCTCTCTTCTAAAGAGTGTATATGAATACATTCTCGATCCTTTAACCGACCTAATTAATCTCTCCTTTTGTGAGGGTTCATTTCCAAATATTTTAAAAACAACCATTATTCAGCCAATTTTTAAAAAGGGTAACGCACACGACATGTCCAACTACAGAGGCGTAGCGCTTTTGTCCGTATTCTCGAAAATAACAGATTTCTTTTACCAAAACCAATTCGGCTTCCGGAGAAGAGTTTCTACTCAGGACGCAATTGATTCTTTGTACAACAAAATAATGGATAGTATTGATAGTGGTAATCAAACATCATGCCTTTTTTCGACCTAAAAAGAGCATTTGAAGTAATAAATATTGAACTTCTGCTTACCAAGCTACAAAATTGCGGTGTTCGTGGTAATGCCAAAAAATGGTTGAAACATTTTTTAACGGAGCGTACACAGAAAGTAGTTTTGAGGCACGATAGTATTCATTATTATTCCACCGATGCCACAGGTGGAAACTGGGGTCCCACAGGGAAGCATGTTGGGCCCCCTGTTGTTTATCATTTTTATAAATGATATTTCTTCTGATTTTGAAAAATATTACATTACTCTATTTGCAGACGATACCTCAGTATCCTGTTCTGCAAAAAGCCTGGAATTGGCCGTCTACGCATTTGTTATATGGCAGCTGCGCTTAAAGGTAGACGTTGATCTACTGAAGCTTCACTACTTCTCCTATGTACAATCCTGTCTCACTTATGCCATTCTGGCCTGGGGTACTGCGACGAGAGTACCTGAGGTATTTATTCAGCAGAAAAGAATAGTAAGGAGTATGTTCTTTAAGCCTTCTCAATTCTCATGTCGCCAACTTTTTCCTCGATTGGGAATTCCAGCGTTCCCTTTATTATTTTTATACCAAGCCATAAAATATGCGAGAGCGAATTTACCCAACGTCGGACTAACTAGGGGAGCTGCTGATCATTTTGGCCTAAGGCAGAACTTTAATTTAATTATACCGCAACATCGGTTATCGACTGCGGCAAATAGCCCTTTAATATTGCCTTTCAAGCTATATAATAAATTACCTGTGCGAATTAAACAAATCTCTGGTGATGTGAAATTCAATAAAACTATAAAAAAAATTATTACAGTAAAAATTTTTATTGTATTGAGGAGTACCTAAGTAGCAATCTTTCATAATGGAAGCTCTTTGAATGATTGTGCAAAGCTGATAATGCTGATGATTTGCTGGTGATGTTTGTGGTGATTTACTGTTTGTAATTTGCTGTTTATATACATTTTGTTGCGACTGTCTTGGCAATATCCCATACTTACTTAGAATTGTAGATTTTTTTTATTTTTATTATTTTTATTTATTTATTAAAATTATTTTTGTTTTGTGCTTACCTCTAGGTATTTTAATAAAATAAATGTATGATAGGTTAAAACTGGGAATTAAATGTATCCCTCTCACGAAATTGTTTTATGTCTGCTTGAAACCCCTTTTTCGCGACGCTCTGAAGTAGAAAGGGGGCAAATTTTGGAATCGACCAACGCCAAAGATAACGGCAATTTTTAGCGAAAAATAGGTGGGTCGCGAGCGTTTCAAACTTCCTGGTACGATAGATTTAAATGGCTTTGCGGAAATAGAAATATATATAAACAGGGTTTGTATTGCTGGCCGTGCATTTTATTGGGTAAAGCAAAAATTCATAGTGATCACATGATGATTTCAAGGATTTAAAAAAAAATTCTCGTAGTACTAATATGCACTAGGCTTCTAAAAAATACATAAAAAAAAATGTATGGCTGTCGTATGGTTTGGGCAAATTAGTGGCTCAGTATTATGACGGAGCCAATGTTATGTCTGGTGAGCGAAATGTCCTTCAAGCAAACATAAAATCTTCTGCACCCTTGGCTTTGTTAACCCATTGTTGCGCACATAGGTTTAACCTTGTGCTGCAGCATGGCATTAAGCAAATAACTAAAAGTCGATTTTTTTTGTACTTGTTAGGTATTCCCACCGTTTTTCATAATCGGTTGAAACACGCTGGTATAATCGTTCTAAAATCCTAAATTTAGTTGCTACTGAATTACATTCGTGTTTTAAACTATAATTGACGACAAAAGTTCAGGTTTAGAATCGATAAATTCGGCAAGCGAATTCTAAAAACATTTTCAAGACTTTGACCTTGTTATTTTAACCACAATTTATTACCAAATTGTTTCATGCACAAACTTACTTTTTCAAATTCTGCAAACCAAAACATAAATTACTGTTCAAATCAAATCAAAATCGCTGCTCAAAAAATTTCGGAACTATGAGACGAAGAAAAATTTTAAGTCTCTTAACTGGGCAAAAAATAAAACTGAATTACCAAAAAAAAAACGAGGCAAAATTGAGAATGAATGAGAAATATTTTTAAGACATAAAATGTTATACTACGAAAATATAGATTGTATTTCGCTTCAATTAAGTATTCGAATTAATAAATCTTCACAGTTTAGATTTCCTTTCATTAGTAAATTATTCAAAATTTACCGAATATGTAAAGGATTTTCCCGCAAAATCGTTTCATTGTTTAATTAAAATGTATCTAAATATTTTTGAAAAAACCGGTTAGGAAACGATCGAAGAGTTTTGTACAGGAACGAACAATTTTGTAATTTAAATATTCAACAAATATTAGAAATAATATACAAGGAATTTAAAATTATCATTTCGGAAGCATACAAACTGTTTTGCCTAGTGTTAACTATGTATTCCAGCCACAAGTGTGTCGGTAGAAAAAAATGTTTCGTGTCTTCAGTGCATTAAAACGTATTTAAGAAATATAATGACACAAGGGTGCCTAACGGGTTTGTCATCGATAGCTGTAGGAAGAGGAATTATACAAAGTGTTAGTGAGGATCCTCAATTTTATGAAGACATCATAAATAAATTTGCAAACTTAAAAAACCGAAGGATAAACTTGATTTATAAAAAGTAAATGTTAATAGGAATTAGGAATGTTTATGTAGACAGCAGAGAAATATTTATTTGTTATTATATATATTTTTTTATTTTCTTCATAAGAAAATTAATTTGTGTTTTTGTAGTAGGTAGGTACATCTCTATTTTATTCAAAAGGGTAAAAACAGATTTTTTTGCCATAAAGGTATACCCATAAATATTTATATATTTTTATTTATTAGAAATTTCACCTTCACTCAACATAAAATGGCGGCATTTCTAATGTTATTAAATAAGAGAAAAAATCTTACGCATTCAGTTCAAAAGATGCTATAAATGAAGGCCACGCTCTTTCTTATCTTCAAATTTTATTTATAGATGAAAAGGAGAGTGAATAAAGTTAAATAATTAAAAATTTAAAATTGAAATTAAGAAAACTTGCAATTACGAGTTGTCGTCGAAGGGTGCAAATTAGGCCCTAGTTGAAATATTGGCCAGTAGGGGAGGTTATTTATTTAAGGCGGCATCCACCAGCTTGTAGACGGCACAAGTTGGAAAATACCCAAGTTGAAATCCTATGGAACACGTTTCGGCTTAGGCTTCGCAAGAAAATAAAATGTTAATAATAAACACAGCGGTGGACGCCAGAAAATCATCAATAATAATAAGAAAAATATCTAAACAATAATGAAACCAGGAGTTAAAAGTAGCTAATAATAATAATAAGAATAAGTCGATAGTTCAAAATGATTCAATTATTGTGCCCAAATAATACTAATCAAATATACTTACTACTTCAGCGGTGACGCCGAAAAATCACCAATAGTAATAAAAGATATATATATATAAACAATTATGAAACTAGGAGTTAAAAGTATATAATAATAATAAGGATAAATCGATAGTTCAAAACGATTCAAGTATTGTGCCCAAATAATACAAATCAAATATACTTACTACTTCATCGGTGACGCCAGAAAATCACCAATAATAATAAAAAATATGTATAAAAAATAACGAAACCATGAGTTAAAAGTATATAATAATAATAAGGATAAATCGATAGTTCAAAACGATCAATTATTGTGCCCAAATAATACAAATCAAATATACTTACTACTTCTACACCAACCCTAATAATAATTAAATGAAACACGTATATGGGCAAATAGAAAATGATTTTACTACCATTATGATAGCAGGATGGTCTGTAATAAAAAAAAAACTTTTGACTTTTAGTCAACTAAAACAAATGAAATGTGTACTACTCACACTCTGTACCCGAGGTTACTTAAAATTTATTATACCTAACAGCAGTAACTAGATACAAAACAAAGATGGTAATACTTATTGGAAATTGGCTTCTTCTTCTTCAGGTGCCGTCTTCTACTAAAGGTTGGCGATCATTCTGGCTATCTGTATTTTGGAGACCACTGTGAGAAATAGGGATCTGGTTCTTTTTCCATATCACTCTCTCAAGTTCTTAAGCCACGATGTCCATCTTCGCCCTGGTGCTCGTCGCCCTTCAATTTTTCCCTATATTATTAGTTGAAGGAAGCGGTATTTTTCGCCTCTCATAACATGTCCGAAGTGTTTAAGATCTCGGTCGTTGTATTTAGACGCAACAAGACATCAACATTGCGTACTCTATCAGTCCAGGAAATCCTAAGTGTGTGACGATAAACTCACATCTCAAAGGCTTCAATATTTTTGCAATGCAGATCCAACAGTATCCATCCCTCTAGCCCATAAAGCAAAATGGGACTTATGTAGCATTTGGCCAGGCGTAGTCTTAAACCTAGATTCAGTTGTCTACAGGTGAGAAGCTGTTTCATTTGGTTAAATGCGGAGCCGTATTTCTTGTCCAATATCCTATTCACTGTTTATGTAACATCCGAGGTATTCATAGTGATCAATTCTTTCTATCATTTCTTGGCCAACTGACAATTGTAATTTGGTCTTCTTTAAGTTGAGTGTTAAACCACTGGCATTAGTAGCTTCGTTAATTCTTGTTAGTAACCATTGCAGATCCTCAGAAGAACTGCTCAATATCACTGTATCATCAGCGTAGCGGATGCTATTTATTGGTACACCATTTACGTAAATTCCCCTTTCGTTTTCAGGCAAAGCCTCGGACAAAATAGACTCAGAATAGATATTAAACAATAATGGGGAAAGCACGCAGCCCTGCCTGACTCCTCTCTGAATTTCTATTTCTTCAAATACATGGTTCTCTACCTGGAGAGAAGCTAGCTGATTCCAATATAGATTAGCTAGAATTCTTATGTCATGCTGATCAAGCCCGATGTTTTGAAGGTTTCGTATCATTTTAGAATATTGTACCCTATCAAAAGCCTTCTCATAATATATAAAACACATGTATACTGGTCTATTCATATCCAAGACCATTCCTGAAACCAAACTGTGTGTCTGAGACAGTTTCTTCACCCTTTTTATATATTCTGTTGTGAATGACCTTCAGAAATAGTTTTAGTACATGGCTCATAAGGCTTATAGTACGATACTCTGAGCAGTGTTGGGCACTAATTTTTTGGCAGCGTGATAAAAGTGGACTTCAACCAGTCCTATGGTATTCTTCCTGAGATGTATATGGTGTTAAACAAATCGGTGAGAACCCTGACGACACTATCCTCTGCTAGTTTAAGAATATCAACATAGATATAGTCAGGGCCTGCAGCTTTAACAATTTTTGACTCACGGATGGCCTCTTCAAAACCATGTTGTTCAGATCTGTCATCCTTAAATAGGTGCTGGATATAATGTTTCCATGCTTGTAATATCTCCTTTATATCTGTTATGACGGTATTATTGTGTCTGATTAAATTGCCATTTGAACGTTTCCTGTTCATTCCCAGTATTTCTTTTATTTTCTCGTACAGTTTGAATGAGTCATGCTTTCTCTGTAATTATTTCATCTCCTTACACTTACCATTCAACCATTCTTCCTTTGCGAGTCTGCACTTCCTTTCAATTTCATAGTAGATGGCCCTGTATCGGTCGCGACCATGAAATTTATATTCTCTACGTTGATCGATTAGGTTCAGAATATCATCCGTCATCCATTCCTGTTTCTTTTGTCTATATTGGGTACTAGGAAGATGTTGATTCGTAACATATGCGACAGTCTGCCTAAGAGGTGTTATTTTCCCTCAGCTCTTGCTTAAGTTGTTCTGAGATCGTTGTTCTTATTGCTGGATCTCTGAGTTTTGTAAGATTATACCTGGGTACAATTATTCTTCTCTTTAACGTTATAAATTATCCTTTATTTGAGCATCCAGAATGCTGTGATCAGAGAAGATATCAGCTCCTGGATATGTGTTTGCTGATATACAACTATTTTTGAAACGGTTGTTAATTAAGATGAAATCAATTTGGTTTCTAACGATAATATCAGGAGAATCTTGGGGCGATGTCCAGGTATAAAGTCGTCTGTGTGGCAATTTAAAAAAGGTGTTCATCACTACTAATTCAAGATTGCGACGTGGAAACTGGCTAAAATTAAGTAAATAAGCAAGTTATGAAAAAATGGTAGCGAAAGCAAAATTGAGCCACTTAAGAGAGCGGCAGATAAATATGCCAATTAAGAGCGAAACGATCTGATTTAATAAAAAAGTAACCCCCATTAAACAACTCTAGTCCATAACGTAAATCCTTGTTACACAACAAGTAAAATAAAGAATATGCAATTCGCAATAATCATCGGTTAGGAAAACGAGTATATTATAATAATAGACGAAATTTAACTACTAATGATTACCACTATAAAATAAGAAAGCAGTAAAGAATTAAATATGTTACCTGTAGCAGAATAGGTATACAAATAATCGTAAACGGTAACTACATGGATACTAAACTACCCAGTATCTACATGATCATACGCTGTTCATATTTCCAGGAACCAACGTGGAAGGCAAAGAGACTTCCTCCAAAATCCCCACTTCAAAAATTTTGGCCAACCAATCGAAGCACAACCCGCATATCACATGCCTAACTTAACAATTTTTTAAACTGATTTTGAAAATAATACTTCAGAATTTTGACACACCGAAGCCAAATTTAATTAATTACGTATTAAGTATTCGACCTGACATTCATTAAAAGGAACATGTTAGAATAAATTTTAACTCATGCCCGCGTGCCCTGTCAAAATCATCGTTCTAGAACTAGAACGTGTTAACACAATACCTCCTACAACTAGGCCAACTAGCTAATATTAAAATTAGCAGTGACGTCATCAAAAGTGGTCTATACTTTTTTGCCATAAGAAAAGCATTAAAAGGAGCCAAGAGGAGCCCAGTAAAAGTATTATTTATTTTATCTCGCCTACTTCCAGCAACAATCTATCTGGAGAAAAAGATTAAATGGAAATGTGTTTAGTTAAAGTCCACAGAATGTTAAATGACTATTAAAGCAATTGGCGACTGGAATGTCAATTCCCATCTCGACGTCATGTATCCGGTGCTGCCAGATTGGGCCCTTATCACAATTTGAGCTACTTTCTATTTGCCACAAATTATTTTTCAAAGAAACGTAAAATATTGGTCTTCGACTCCAAGATTACAATTAACAATATATTAGATACTTAATGTAAAAGTTTGCTTTGGTATATTATAGTATAATTAATGTAAAAGTTTGCTTTGGTATATTATAGTATAGTTATAGCAGGAGCCCTTTGGATGCGAGTAACTCAAAAATAAATTTCAAGCTAATTAATGTGAACGTAAGATCTCTACCTAATAAGGTGCTTGAGCTGGAAGCAGCAGTCATGGAGCAGAAGCATTGGCTCACGAAAAAAGAATTGGAGCTGCTAAATATGGACAAGCTAAATTTAGGAAGTTATTTTGCTCGAAAAGACCATAGAGGAGGAGGGTCTGCAATATTTTATAAAAATTCCTTGACTGTGCGACCTCTAGATCATATAGCAGGGTTAAGTATTGAAACAATTATTGAAATCAGTTCATTATTTATAAATAAATATAACCTTTATGTAATATCATTTTATAGACCTCCAAATGGTTCCTTTTATTCTTTTATGGAAATACTTGAACAGGTACTGGTAAATATAGATGTAACGAAAAAAAGTTGTTCTTGCTGGCGACTTCAATGTACACTTTGGCACTGCTGATAGAGAGTGCACACTGCTTTGTGACATTTTAGGGAGTTATGGCTTTGCTATGACGCACTGTGATGGCACAAGCCAGGGTGCATGCTTAGATAATATCTTTATTAATTTTGACATACATTTTCTAGCTTCAACCACAGATTTACATCTGTCGGATCATCAGTGTCAAAGAATATAATTTGATTTGGATGTTTTGGCGGAAGGTGTAGTACGTAGCAGGAGGGTTTATAGGCTTATTACTCAGTTGGGACTGCATAGGTTCTACAGTTCCGTGGAGGGTATAAACTGGGACTTTATTTTGCTCAGTGATGACCTAAATGTTGAGGGGAGATTTGATGTATTTCTGGGTTAGATTGAGGGTGCGTTTCTGCGGTCGTTTCTAGAAAAAACTTATATTGTAAGATCTGATCAATCTAATAATATCACCTGGTTTGACAATCATCTTAGAGAGATGCGCGAACATTTAAAATTTCTTAGTGAAGCGTGTATAATCAATATAAAAATGAAGCAAACAAGGCTGAGTTAAACAATTTTCGTTTTAAATATAAACATGAAATTAAAAAAGCTAAAATTAGGGCTAATGATAACCTTGTAAACAATTCCAAAAACCCTATAAAAACTATGTGGAATATCATTAATGAAAAAAGAGGTAAATCATCAAAAGCCATATTGGAGGATTCGGTAGGTATCTCGGCTGACGAATTTAATAACTATTTTTCAGAAATTGCTCAAACCCTCTCCAATAGTATAGAGCCTATTGATAAGGATCCGCTTACATTTTTAAATGCATTAAACTTAAAAAATAATAGTTTATTCACCTTTAATGAAGTGAGTTATAATGAAGTTAGGGACATCATTTCTGACTTAAAAAATAAGAACAGTACTGATATTACGGGATTAAACATTAAACTAATAAAAACAATAAAAAATATTATAATAATTCCATTTACAAAACTAATTAACCAATGTATAAATGCCAGTGTTGTTCCAGATAAATTAAAAGAAGCTTTAGTAATACCTGTATTCAAAAAGGGTGATCCTCAGAGTACTGAAAATTATAGGCCAATTTCCCTATTGCCTATATTCTCAAAGATATTTGAAAAGTGCATGGCAATAAAAATGACCGAGTATTTTGAATCAAACAAACTTTTCGCTAACTGTCAATTTGGCTTCCGTAAAAACAAAAATACTGTACAGGGTATTCAAAACTAGGTATCTTATGTGAACGAGGTCTTTGAGACAAAGGACTACGGCTCTGTACTGTTTTGTGACCTTAGCAAGGCATTCGACTGTGTCTGTCATAGCATTCTCCTGAAAAAACTTATGCATTATAACTTTCATCCAAAGGGTCTTAAGCTTGTTAAGTCTTATTTGAGTAACCGCACCCAAATTGTGAAGGTAGCTGGTGGGGTGTCAGCAAGAAGGAGTATTACTGTAGGGGTGCCGCAAGGCTCCATTCTTGGTCCCCTACTCTTTCTAATATATATAAATGGTCTACCCCTTAGCGATTAGACTTCAGATTTTACCTTTTTTGCTGATGACACAACAGTTGCTCTGCGGGGTGACTCATTTGATAGTACTCAGGAGATGTTGCGGTGGGCACGGCGAATGACAAGTGAGTGGTTTGCATCAAACAGGCGGCTTTTGAACAGGGAGAAGACCCAAACAGTGGTTTTCTCCTTGAGGGATACTGATGAGGTGAATGGGGATATTGACAGGGTGAAATTTCTGGGAGTTTGGCTGGATCCAGGGCTCAAATGGGATTCCCACATTGAGAGTGTATGCAGCCGAATGAGGGGTGGCGTATTTGCATTGCGGGATTTGGCGGGAAATGTCTCTAACAAAATTCTACGAACAGCTTATTTTGCCCTTGTCCACTCTGTAATGACGTACGCTTGTCTAGTGTGGGCCATGCTGCCCAGAGATGGAGAGTGTTCGCCCTGCAGCGAAGGGCGGTGCGGATCGCTGCATGATTGGGATACAGAGACGGCTGCCGGGACGCCTTTACTGTTTTGGGTATATTGACTTTTCCCTTGTGTTATATACTTGAACATAAAGAATAATCCTGCTAAGTACCAGTCATATAGCAATATCCATGAATATGATACCCGGAATAAGAACGACTGTGTTGTACAATACTGTCGACTTAAAAGTAGTCAAAATGGCCCTGGGTATCTGGCAGTAAAATTTTATAACAGGCTGCCAGAGGGTATGAGGGAGTTGCCGGCAATGCAATTTAAAAAGGCCTGTAAAGATCATTTATGTAAAAAAGCAGTATATAGCTTGAATGAGTTCCTGAATTGTGATCTGAATGTCGTGTAGTTTTTTTCTTTTCACTGCTTGTAATATGTTCAATGATATTGTTTATGCATATTTTATTTTAATGTGTTTAGTGATAGTCATTTTAATTAACATTGCATTTGATGCTCTATGTTTTATACTCATTGACCTGTGTAAACACTATGTGTATTGACATCAATAAATTATTTGTATTTGTAAATATAAATATATATTTAAAATCCGAAAAGTAAATATATGTAAAAACCGGAAAGTGAAGCAATAACGGAATTAAAACCTTTAAGAAAATAAACGTTGCTAACCAATAACCTAATTATTTTGTATAAATATTTAGTTACATTTAAAAACATAATTTCAAATGTCATTCAACAAATTCTGTAAAAATTAAAGTCCAACTAAATATACGTTAATAATTAACATCCCAACTAATATATGAAACTAACTCTAAATTTGGCCACACTGCCTCAGTGCCTCCTGTCAGTTGGCGTAATGGCGTACTTTCGACCGCCTTCTTAATTATTGTTCTGTTCGATATTGATTGTTTTTCTGTTAATTTCTTTACACTTTCGGGTGCGTAAATTTATGTGAACAATGCTGTGCGGTAGAAATTCGCCGAAAATCTAAAGTTCATGTTTTTAGCTTTCCAAAATGTTTGGAGTTGACCTGTTGCTTTCGTGTAATAAGTGTTTATTTTGTACCTGTTCATTGTATTCAGCAAGTTTATAAAATTTGTTCCTGTTAGCTAATTTTGGGGTAAGTAATATTTAGTGTAATTATGCCTCATAAAGGTTGTAATGCAATGTTTGCTCTATGCCCTCAGTGGTCAAAAAACTTCATGAACTAAAATAAGACAAAATCAAGGTCGTGCTTAAAGTAACATCAACTTGTAGGAGGCATTGTATTAGGCCAATTACGTTTCAAACTACATATAAAAAAAGATAAATTTACAAAACACAAGTTTTTGTTAGATTTTTTCGAGTTTTTTGCATCTAAATGTCTACTTAACTGTGAAATTTTAAAAGAAATTGCACATTTCAATATACGCCTGTAATTAAGTTATGACCACTTCTGATGACGTCACGCGTAAGCCGTCTGGCCTTGTTGTAGGAGGTATTGGTGAACATCACTAAAAGCAAACTGCATGAGTGAAAATCAATAAATTTTAAATTTTAGGAAGTATTTCATATACCGTGCCGCAGAGATCACCACGCGAGTGGGTCGATAACCATGAAATTAAATACTACGCTGGTGACATTTCGGTGAGCGATCAACGCCCGCGTAAATCTGGCCCGTTACAATCTTGCACATAAACACTCTTCTGATATTTCTCGACGAACATTTTCAATTACAGTGATGTGAAATGTTTGTTATCCTTCGACGAGAATCTAGAATAGAAACAAGCTCTGTCTCAAACTCATTTTCTTTCAAATATTCCCGCAAGAATAAGCAGGACGAGGTAAGATTGGATGACCGAGCGGGTCAATTCTTAGGATCACGACCACCAATCCAACAACTATGAAAATTGGTATCTAAACAGTTACTCACATTTCTGGAATAATATAAAGGAGCTCCATACAGCGAGAATATAATCTTCATATCGAGCTCATTTGGATTCTCCTCCCTGATTTCCTCGATGGCATTTTCTTGCCTATTCAGATACAACGATGAATACAGATCCTATGATGTGCTTTCTTAATATCCCAGCTCAAACAATACTTTTTGTTGCTACTAGTTGAGGTCCTCCGGAAAGCATGATGTTTTATGTTACTGCAATGTAGACAATTTTTTCTGAATCCGGATGGTTTTTCGAATGACAATTATTCTAACGACAGTTTTTCGAACGATATTTCTTCGAATGGACAGTTCTTCGAAAAGACAATTCGCCGAATCGACAATTTTTCGAATGTGTAATTCTTCGAATGGACCATTTTTCGAATCTTTAATTTCGTTTGGGTTAGTCCCTTTTACTGTTTTAGCAAAATTTATGGTGTAGAAAGAAGCGTTCTAGCCTGTCATTCCGGCACTGCGGGTTCGATTCCCGTCGGTCGCGACAGATGTTTGTTTATTGTTTTTTATTAATTTACATTTTTTTTCCTAATTTTGGGTTAGTTTGGTTTAGTTTTGGTTAGCACTTGGTTAGTTCTTGTTGATTGAACCCTCGTAGCGAGCGAAGCGAGTGGAGGGCCATGCAAAGCCTTAATAATACCTATTAACATTTATATTATAGTCGCCTATACTCCTGTCATAACAAGATGCCATCCTGTACGTTAGAGATATGAATATGTCACCGGGGTGCTGTCAGTGTTGTAAGCTATTTACAAAATGCCTCTCGAGTTTCTATTTAGTGAAAAAGGACAAAACAGCTATTTTTGAATGGTTTTTTATTCATCAAAGACAAAGCGGTTGACGAAAAAGTATATTGGAAGTGCGAGTTTTTTTATCGAAGAAATGTAAGTCGCGAGCAATCACAAATAGGGAAAAGGTTTGCCAAGAGACCTCTCACAACCATCCCGCGGATGCACCAGAAATAGAGGCCATACGTTTAAAAAATATACTTAAGGACAGTGCTCGGACTACAAGAGACACTTCACACTATTTAGTTTCACCCTTGTCAAGTGAAATGGACAAAATAACACCAGCCAAATTAAGTAAAGTGGATACTTTGAAGCGAACGGTGCGTAGAGAACGAGTGAAAGAACACCTGGAGCCCACACAGCCGAAAACTTTAGTGGAGTTGGATCTATCGAATTCGTTCAAAATCACAACCAAAGGCCAACCATTTCTTCTTTTCGATTCTGGTCACTTAAGCCAAGAACACTTGGATATTTTACAAAAAGCTGATCGCATATTCATGGATGGAACTTTTAAGACTGCACCTACGCTTTTTACCAGTTCTATACCGTACATGCCATTATAAATGAGGCTTCCATGCCACTAGTATATGCACTTCTACCTGACAACTCAAAGGACAAAACTTTGCGCAATCTATGCTGCTTTAGCTTTTGTACCGATAAAGTACATACAGCAATTTTTTGATGCACTTAGCGATGATTTTCCAGAAGAAGCGACTGACGTTCTCGACTATTTCGAAAAAACCTGGATTGGCATGGTTTGTCGCAATCGTCGAAGACCACCATTGTTTGCCTGGGAAATGTGGAACTGCGTTGATAATGTTTTAAAAGGTCACCCTAAAACCAACAACCACATTGAGGGTTGGCACCTTGCCCTCGAAAGTCAACTTTCTTCCACTCATTCGACGATATGGAAGTTTATCGCCGCCATTCAAAGAGAGCAATCCTTAACCGAAATGAAGATTTCTCAATTTAATTCTGGAACTCCTACAGTGCCGAAGAAAGCGAATTATACGCAACTTAATATTAAATTACCAAATGTTATTAATCAGTTTTCTCCAGAAGACCTGGTAGAATATTTAAATCGTTTTGCTTATAATTTAACTTATAGATAATTAAGTTTTTTGTTTTTGTAAATATAAATATTTCATATTATTATAGATAGTTTAGTCATCTAAGTATTTTATATACCTATATAAGTATTTTTATATTTTTATAATCCATTATATGCAAATAATATGTTTAGTAAACAATTTTTATAAATTACGTTAAAATTATCTTTATGTTTTCTCTAATTTAATATTTTCGAAAAACGGTCCTTTCGAATATTTGTCTTTTCGAAAAACTATCCGTTCGAATAATTATCCATTCAAATAATTGTCCATTCGAAAAACTGTCCTTCGGAAAATTGACATTCGCAAAACAGTCCTAGATTCATTTTATCTATGGACTTTACCATTTTAAAGAAAATTCTATATCTCCCTATGGCCAAAGAATATTCTACTACTAGTAGAATATTCTTTGCTATGGGTCATCTTCGGCTAACCGATGTACTATATATATCTTGTAAGGGTGAAATTTATTGGATTTCGAATTTTTCGCGCCGTAGTAGAACTTTCGTCTCATAAAATAGTATATTGTGCAACAAGTGCTGAAAATAAGACTTTTCACACGAATGAGACAGTTTGGTGACACGAGCCGTAGGCGAGTGTCATAAAGTCGCATGAGTGTGGAAAGTCTTTTCAGCACGTGTAGCACACTATACTTTTTCTACGGCTGCTACATACAGGGCTGCCCCACTGGGAGTGTGGTAGAAAATTACATCTTATATGGGAAACTTTTGTATTATTGATTTATCAGAAAATGTTATTCCTAATAAAGAAGCTACGTGAGTAGGAGATTCTCGCTAAACTATAACTAGGGGCACAGTCCTAAATTGGGGCCACCGGTGTGGGGTCCTTATTTTCCAAATATTTTGAAAATGGAAATGAGGCCCCAGAGGGCGAAGCCCTAGGATGGGGCCTATGACACGGGAGTCCCATTTTCTTACACATTTGGGAATGGGGCCCCCGGGGGCGAGGCCCTAAAATTAAGCCCCAATCCTTAAAAGGGGGCCCTTGGTATGAGAGTCCCATTTTCGAGAATTTTGCAAAAAGGGGCTCCTGTGGGGTGAAGCCCTAAAATTGGGCCCCCTTTTTTAGAGATCTGTGAATGGGACCTCTGAAGGCGAAGATCTAAAACGCATACGAAGCCCTTTAATCTAAATACCCGAATAAGCATGTGAAAAGTATACTTTGCACACGGCGTGTGCAAAGTATACTTTTCACACGATATTTGAAATGTCCCGTTTTCAAGAGCAGTTGTTAGTGCGTTTTTGTCTATTTTCAGGGCAGTCGTAGAAAAAAATATTGTTGGGGATTGACTGACTACTATCTCATCAATAATATCAATTTGTTTTTCTTCCGGAATATGTGGGTACCCTGGAGGCTTTTTCTACAGAT
This sequence comes from Pissodes strobi, assembly GCA_016904865.1. Classification (NCBI taxonomy): domain Eukaryota; kingdom Metazoa; phylum Arthropoda; class Insecta; order Coleoptera; family Curculionidae; genus Pissodes; species Pissodes strobi. The sequence goes on from JAEQML010066167.1 coordinate 19,661, forward strand.
AAGGCGATTGAGAAAACGATCATTGAAGATTCTTATAGTCTCTTGAGTATTGGGCGTTACGCCGGAAGTAAAATTGCTTCTGTCTTTTCTTATAATGGGCCAAAATTGACCTTTGTGACGAAACGTCTAAAACCTAAATCAGAATTAAATATTTTAGCTTGATAGCACTAACACACTAGTAAAATTGTTCCAATACAAGATATTGTTCTTTCTCGTTGAAACAACAAAACGTGTTTGCGGAACCTGCTTCTATTCTAGATTTACGTCGAGAAATATCAGACTTTCTATGAGGCCTTTATTTCCAGCATGTTTTGAAAAGGATGCATAAGATATTTTCTTACTTAATAATATTAAATTCTTCTAGGATTATAAAGTACTCACTTAGAATTTCAGAATGTTGTAGAGCAAGCCACCCCTTGCCATTTATTTATCGATCCCAAGATTAAATTTCATGATTGAATTCTTTCCAAAAAATAATTAGGGGGAAATTAAAAAAAAAAAGGACGGTAAGTAATTATATAAAAATGGCGGCAGTAATAATAATAATAATAATAATAATAATAATAATAATAATAATAATA
>JAEQML010066168.1:0-20236 GCA_016904865.1 Pissodes strobi
AATTAGAAAATTTTCTTACAGATATTCCTTTTAATTTGAAAGACCGTTTGTTCGATAAAAGCTAGTTATTTAGACTAGCATTTTTAGCAGACATGTTTGGAAAACTTAACGAATTAAACCTGTCACTACAAGGAAAACAGACAACAGTTTTCCATGCTAACAACAAGATAACCGCCTTTAAAAGAAAATTAAATTTTTGGATTACTTGATTTGGTAAGAGAAAAATAGAAAGCTTTTCATTGCTAAGTGAGTTCCTTCTTAATCATTACCTTAGTCTTAGTCATACAGAAATATTTCAAAATGAAACATTTGTTGAATTGGTGCAATATCTCAATGATCTGCGAGCGACTTTTGAATTTTACGTTTCTGACGAAGAGAATACGAAACTGAAAATAAACTCATGGATTCAAAACCCTTTTTCATCCACATTACAGAAGCCTGAAAATATGTCAAATCAGATCTAAGAATCATTTTTAGAAATGACATCGGGCACAAGCATGGAATCATTGTTAAAAACAATTTCACTGAATGATTTTTGGCGCAGGGTTCGTGATGAATATCCACAACTTGCCACAGAGGCTTTGAATGTTCTTCTGCCGTTCCCAACAACGTACTTGTGTGAAATGGGATTGTTCAGCATATACAGCTACAAAAACAAAATACCGCAATAGACTGGATGCCGAATCAGACATGAGAATTCAACTTTCTTCTATCAAGCCTGACATTATCCAGCTGATGAGGAATAAAAACAATTTCATGCCTCCCATTAAATGAACTTAGTTTTTCATTTGCTTACTAAATTAGTACTTACTGTACCTACCTTTTTTGTATGATTATTAATAAACAATACACATAAAACTGGCTTTGCTTTTAGTTTAGGGTTTAGGGTTCCGTTAAAAATTACATTTTAAAAGGGTTCCGTGACCAAAAAAGTTTGAGAACAGCTGGCCTAAAGGCACCAATTTAGGAAATATGCAAGCACACATAAAATAAATCTGTGGCCGCCATTTCATATTATATTAACAAAACTTACCATTATCCAAAAATCGGTCTCCAGCAACGTATTTATATCCTAGAATGCCTCTAACGTAGACTACTTTTTCAAATTCCAATTGCACATATCGGCATAGATCTGCAGAAAAAAATGTAATTAGACTATCTTTGTTTAGGTTGGTTGGAAAAAATTCGCCAGCTGAGCCTTTTATTTTGCCACATTCTTCAGGATAATATGGAGTATGCTGTATGAATTTCCAGGAATATAGTTCACCTAGTTGTCCTGTGATACCTACGTCCATGTTAAATTGACCTTCGTACGTTTCTGAGTTGTTTCTCTGAAAAATTAAAATTGTTGAATAATATTATAATGCACAATGTTGTACAGGACGTAACTACCTTCATGTATGGGTCATGAGTTGATTAAAGCTAGAACTAAGATTCAATTTAGATTTGTAAGCCAGAAAGGTTCAAACATTTCCAAGCTGTGTAAATAACTGTTCAAAAACCATTTGAACAGGTTTTCAAATCTAGCGATTTAATTTATTGTAACAAGCAAATTTTGGAGAGGCGACGCGACGTGCGACGTTCAAATAGGCGAGGACGTGACAACCCTGGAAAACGAATGGTGCAGGAGTAGAATCGAATCGGTGTTATATAATACGGAGTATATAGATAGATTAGAAATAAGGCGTAGATATAGTTATTGTACGATAGCAGAGTCGACTCATGGCGTTATGTAATTATGATGACTATACTGGCGAAGTTTTAAGGTGTAAGGCGGTAATATGAGTGGATGTAATCATATTGGCGAAATGAAACGTGTTATTAAAAACTAATCGTTTACAGATCAGAAGTCGGGATAACCTACGTATTGTGTTATTTGTTGTGGAGAACGGTGAAATACGCGATTTCGGCGAGTTAAATCGCTGTGGCAACTTCTTCTTTTTTTGTGAGTGGCGATATCACAAAAACTCATAACAAAAGGCGGGCGTTTGTTGCTATCCTTGACAGTGGATTGACATTTGGCGATTTTTCAGATATTCACGACAATAATAAACAAGTGTGTGCTAATTAATTAGTGATTATTGTAAAAATTGTGGCGTATTTCAACTGTGTTTATTGGCACTGGTGTTTAAAAGGCGTTTTTTAAGTGATTTCCTATGGAGGAAGGCAGAAGTGACGAGTTAGAGCTCGATTACGAGTTGGAATTGAGCGACGGTGACCACGGCGAAGGCGATTCGGCAATGGAAGACGAAACAGTCTCCATGGTACATAAGCTGTTGAAAGGCGGTTTGGCAACTAATATCCAGCAGATTGTGGCGGCCGAAATGGCAAGGGCGGCGAAGCAAAAGGCGGCCGAAATGGTAAAGGCGACGAAACAAAGGGCGGCCGTTGGTACTGGCGGTATCAAGGGCAACAAGGGCGAAAAATCAGGTGAGCGCGTTCCTCAGGCGGTAGTAGAGCATGCTTGTAGCGATAGGGCGGACTCCGCTTGCAGTTTGGGCTGTATGGGGTCAAGGGCAAGGGCAGGCGGCGACATTATTGACCCTTTCGATCCTGACAGCCAGGACTGTAACGTAGTCAGGTGGTTGAGCAAAATTGATCAGTTGGGCGATATTCATGAATGGTCGAACTATGAGAGAGCGTATTTTATGCAGGCGAAATTGCAAGGCGCAGCAAGGGGCTGGTTTAATCGGCTCGATGAATATGACCTCTCATGGGAAGACTGGAAGGCGGCTCTTAGGAAGGCGTTTCCTAGAGTGCATGACTTTGCTCAGCTGCTCAAGGACATGATAGCGAGGGTTAAATTGGACGGCGAAACCATGACCCATTATTATCATGATAAAATGGCGTTGATCGAAACGTGTGGGTTTTCAGGCACAAAGGCGCTTTCATGTCTGATTGACGGTCTACCTCTCGATCTACAGGCGAATGCGAGGGGAAGAGCAACCAAGGCTGCTCTTCCCCTGGCGACTTGTATACTGGCTTTCTGTCCTCTTTTGACAGATATCGGCGTCCATCAACCGATATTGTGGAATTGTAGGGGCAAGGAAGTCTAGAATCATGCGCAGGCGAAGGCGATAAAGACTTTGCGGTCTTCTGAGGCGATTCTCAAATTGAGAGAGGCGTTTGGCGAATTTTGGGTACCCAAGGCGTATTATTTCCAACTGCTGGCGCGGGCTGACGTTTACGAGCAAGGCGTTTGCTGACTTTTTGGCGAGGCGAGGTATAAAACACCGAGGGCGAAAGGTTAGGTTGAAAGGTGCATGCAAGTGAGTCTGACTGGCGAGGTGCAAAGGGTGAATGGTCAGGTTGAAAGGTGCATGCAAGTGAGTTTAACTGGCGAGGTGCAAATGGCGAATGCTCTGTTGGCGAAAGGCGAGAGTTATGGCGATTTAAGGTCCAAACTTCTTATTGAGATAGCAAAAGGCGAGTGAAAACCTGACAAAGGCGTAATATAAAGGTGATATTCGATAAAAGGCGTATGGTTGCAACCACAGGCGAAACCCTTAAGGTAGGCGATTTGGTGTTATGGCGAATGCACAGATCGATAAGATCTGGTTGATTTACTGGCTGAATGTAACAAGCAAATTTTGGAGAGGCGACGTGCGACGTTCAAATAGGCGAGGACGTGACAACCCTGGAAAACGAATGGTGCAGGAGTAGAATCGAATCGGTGTTATATAATACGGAGTATATAGATACATTAGAAATAAGGCGTAGATATAGTTATTGTACGATAGCAGAGTCGACTCATGGCGTTATGTAATTATGATAACTGTACTGGCGAAGGTGTATTGGCGAAATAAAATGTGTTACTTAAAACTAATCGTTTACATTATATTATTTTAACATTCCACGCCACTGTGTTCGCATTCCAAAGAAATCTTAAAAATCTCGGCGATACTCGTAGCGCCATCTCTAGTTACAACGTTTACTCATCTGAACCCGACCAATCACAGCGCTATCCTACAGGATAGCCACTTCATACAACCTAAAATTCCTAACTATAATTCGCATTATAAGATCCTTTGCACAAGTAGTGCACTATATAAAAATCGGCCTCTCCTATTGGTCGATCCGCATGGCCCTCCGCTCACTTCGCTCGCTACGGGGGCTCAAGAAAAGGAAACTAACCAGGTGCTAACCCAAGACATACCTAAAATCAAGAAAAAAACTGTTTAGAAACATAATCTTAAAAAAAACGTAAAAAAAGCAACGGGGTTTGAACCCCGGCCGTCCAGGTGAGACCCAGCTATCTAAACCTCTACACCACGAGAGCTCTTGACAGAAATTGATTGCATTATGAAGACATATTGTAATACGAGATGGATCGACCAATAGAAGAGGTCGATTTTTACATAGTGCACTATTTGTGTAAAGGATCTTAAAATGCCTATAATTCTAGGGATCCCTAAAATCCCGACCTTTAATAATTGAATTTTATGAAAACTAGGCAGCAGATTTCGACCTGGTTTGTGTTAAAATTTATAATATTAATTTATACAACCGGTGATGCTAAGCTCTTACACAATTTATCTATATTTACGTAATTTGCCCTTTACTGACGTAATATGACCGTAGTGGCGGTAAGTTAACGCGCCAAAGGACGAGGAAATGACGCTTCTGCCATTCTAGAATTCACTTATTGACTGGCCCTCTTCAAAGCAAGTCGCGGTCACTAATCGCTCCCCGTGGCACACGGCCATGGATGTTTTTCTCCAATTCTCTCATAAAACGCTGTATTAAGCGTTCCCACTTGGCATACGGCCATGTAAGTAAATTCACTTGTTCACAATCACTCTCAAAAGCCGGAAAGTAAACGGCGTTATTGGCCCTCTGCCAATATTCTCTCAGCTTTATTACAATATAAATACACGGAGTTTAGCCTATCTACGCGATCTGCGTAGCGTGTTTTATAATCATTTTTGCGTGTATAAAAAACGCATTTCTTCAAACGCGTCCCTGTCATGTCAGCATATATCTGCATATCATTCTCAAATCTCCACCCACTACCTTTGAGTCATTCTTATTTGCAAGAAGATAAAGTACATTGTATATAGAAGCTAAGGAAGGACTTAGTAAGTGTTTTTAAGTTACTTTCCCTTGTGCTGGAAGATAAACTGCTGAATGATTGAACGTTGCTCGTCAATTGGTGAATATATTGTACAATTGTACAGTTTTGCAGATGACAGTACCCTTGTCTCCCACTTTAGATCAGAAAAACCCTTACCAGCGACTGAGACTCATCACCGCAGACAGGAGCAGATTACAGCAATTAATCAAGACCTGGAGAAAGTTCAAACTTGGGGCGACCGAAATTTGGTCCAGTTCAATGCAGCAAAGACCCAAGCAGCCACGTTTACCAAGAGGGCCAATACAGCGGGCCCTAGATAGATAGATAGATAGATAGATAGATAATTTATTTTCCTCAAGAAAAGACAATTTACAATTGTATCAGGAATAGTCAAAAATTGATCAAATTTAACACTAAAGCTAACCTAACCTATAAAGCTAATCTTAGCTCTAAAATTTTGTTAAAAACATAGAAACATAGAAACACTTCAAATGAAAACACAAACATTTTAAAAGTCAGCAATACTATACAAACATTTTAAAACAAGATACTCCTTCAATTTAATCTTAAAATTATTTATCGGTAATTGTTTTATTTCATTTGGCAACAAATTATAAAAACAGCGAGGACCAGCAAAATTTGGCGATTTGAATGCTAACATTTGTTTTGCTAGAGGAGCATGTAGCAAATTTTTATTTTTTTGTCTAGTGTTTACAGTATGATAGCTATCAACCGATATAAAGAAATTTTTATTTTTATGAACATATATACACATTTCAAAGACATAAAGACTGTATAAAGTTAAAATTTTGTATTCTTTAAAATATTTTGAGCATGACTCTGTGCTTTTTATTCCAGCAATACTCCTTATTACACGTTTTTGGGCCAGAAACACATTTTCTACATTTGTTGACCACCCCCAAAAACAAATTCCATAACGCAAACGCGATTCTACTTCTGCATAGTAGATCATTATAAGTTGTTTAATTGTAAGAATATATTTTAGGTTACGAAATTTAAACGTGGCAGAATGCAACTTTGACACAAGAAAATCACAGTGCTGTTTCCAATTTAAATTTTTGTCTATATAAATACCCAAAAATTTAGTATAATCTACTTGGTTACAGACTATGTTATTAAATGATATATTTAAAGGCTCTACTTTCTTTTGAGAATTATGAAATTGAATAAGAAGAGTTTTATCCATATTAAAATATAAAGAGTGGCTACTAAACCAAACACCTAGATCGCGGAGAGCTGCAGAACATTGGCTGATCAACCCCTCCTGTGATTTATTGGACATTATTATAGACTTGTCATCTGCATATTTTGAGAAAAAAGCATTCGTCACTGAGCGATCAACGTCATTTACATAAAATACAAAAAACACAGGACCAAGCACGGAACCCTGTGGGACGCCAGTAGGGACATCAACATGCTGTGAGTTTATATGTCTTTGGTTTCCATTATCATTATTTATAATGTCAACATACTGAGTTCGACCTGTTAAAAATGACTTTACCCAATTAAGTGGTGCACCTGTAAGTCCCACTTTATTAAATTTTGAAATAAGAATGTTATGATCTACACAGTCGAATGCCCTGCTCAAATCACAAAAGATTCCAACAGGACACACGCCTGTGTCGAGGGTACGGACAATGTAATCATAAAATGCATTTATGGCAGTTATTGTGGACTTTCCAGAAGAGAATCCGTGCTGAGTCGAAGTTATAATTTGGTGCTTTTCAAAATATTCTGACAATCTGTCTAAGAAACAATATTCAAATATTTTAGAAAAACAGAAGGCACTGTAACTGGCCTATAATTTTCCATATTTTGCCTGTCATTCCTTTTGTATATTGGTGTTATTTTACCTGTCTTTAATTTGCTGGGAAATATACCTTGACAAAATGATAAATTTACCAAAAAACACAAAGGTTGAATTAACAAAAATAGAACTTTCTTTATTAGAAAAGATGGGACACCGTCCGCTCCTGATGATTTTTTATGATTTATTTTTTCTTTTAGTAATTGGTAGAAGTCCAGTCCAGTGAATGGATATAAATATAATTGATTTTTATTTTTATTTTTAGGAGGAGACACGAATTTATTTTGTTTTCCATAAGAATTGTTCTTTATGTTTTCTACCATCTCCAACGGTGCATTTCTAAAGAAGGTATTAAACATATTAGAAATAGTTTGGGGGTCACTGACTACGTCCCCAGTTTCCGATTTAATTACTGAGCTTTGGTTGTTATTTATTTTGTGGTTATTTAGTTCTGAAACTATTTTCCAGCTTTCTCCTACTAAATTCTGACTATTTTTAATCCGGGTTTGAAAGTATTGCTTTTTTGTTTCTTGTATAAGATTTTTGTGTACTGTTCTTTTCTTTTTATATGTGTCTTTTAATTCGGGATATATTGTTAATAGAGAATAATAATATCGAAGGTCACTGCTCGACTTTTTAACCTCGAAAGTAACCCAGTTTTTGGGCCTATCATGTATGTATTTAACCTGCAATGGAAACCTCATATTGAAATAAAACAAAAACCTATCATAGAAAAAGTTAAAAGCCAATTCTGCATCAAAAAAATTGAATAATGCTGACCAGTCTTCAAACAAGAGATCATTGTAAAAGAGCTGTACTGCTTCATCATGATACGACCTACCACAAACTGACGTAATTTTATTGGATTGAATATTTCCGAAATTTATTTCAAAAAGAAGCATCCTGTGGTCAGAAAAATTAAAATCAAAAACGGAGGTGGTCCCTGAGGCAAAATTAACATATATATGATCAATACACGAAATCGATTCCACTGTCACTCTAGTTGGTCAAAAAACAGTATTTCTTAGTCCAAACTGCAACAAGGAGCTAGATATTTTTTTGTATTTATTACTATTTGTTAAATAATCAGAGTTGAAATCACCACATATAATAAATTTAATATTAGGTTTAAACAAATTTTCAAGTAAGCCACTTAAATTTAAAATTAAAAGATCGAGTAAACTGCATGGTGGTCTATAACAGTTAATAATAATATAGGATGAAGGACTTCCTTTAAAAGAAATCGCACAAAATTCACACTGACCTTCCACTGAGTAGTGACTGGTGTCGATCGTCGTGACCTTTAATCCATCTCGTACCCAGATAGCGACCCCACTGCCTTCTCGTGTAGGTCGACTGTAGAACGTTGCCAAATTGAATCCATTTATCACAAGCCGCTGAATCTGCTTTTCATTTGCACATATTTCATTGAAACATAAAAATTGAATAGATTTAAAGTCCTCCAAAAGAATCTCCAGTTCACTAATTTTTTTATTATTTAATGTTTGGACATTTAAAAAAAGCAATGATGGATTGGAAATCATTGATTTGCCCGAAGAATTTTTTGCGAAGATATAAAAAACGCTGTACGCAAGCATTTTTGGGCCAAATGGATGCATCCATAGATTTCTCAAAATTATCTTGGAAAATGGTTACTTTAAAAGACGAGTATAGATCAGGATTCTGTGACTCTAGTGGTTTTGTAACAACTTCTGGAAAATGAACTTTCAGAAGATTGTTTAAATCTGTAGCGCATGTACCAGGATTGATTCTATACACATGCAAGTCTACCGTTTTTGGGACGCCTTTTATAGTTGTCTCTGTGTCAATACCACTTCCAATAACCATATTGTTTGAACGTCTTTTGTTTTTGTTTTTGACAACCCTCCATTCATTATTATCGGTATTTGATAATATATTGTTGCTAGAATCATCTATAATATGCTTACTTAAAATGGCTTCTTGAGCTTCTTTGATCCCGTTGCTAACAAGGGCAGCATTCACGCATTTCTGATTGCTAATCTCACCTGAGGGAGCCGAGGGAGCCTCAGAAGAAATCAATTTTGAAGCATTTTTCTCTTTTATCCTCTGTGAAAATTGCGATGGTTTAGTCAATGCGACAACACCGGAATTAGTATTGTTATTGTTTTGTTTACCCTTTAATACGTTAATTAATGATTCTTGAGTTGCAATGGTTACCTGTTGGTTGCAAATTGATCTCTCCATCTCTTCAATTACTCGCCTCTGACACTCAATCTCAATTCCAGCACATTTAAGATTGTTTTCCACACACAACAGTTTATAGGTTAGGTCCTGCCCTGAGTCACCGTTTACATTAGAAATTTCGGAAAGTTCTAGATTTTCCTCACATTCCACTATTTTACGCGTTGATTCACTTATTTTTACATCACTCGGTATTTTTTTCGTTATTATTAATTCAATTAATTTCGTTTTTGTTAAATTATTTGACTCGTGAACCGCCAACTCGTTGCCGGCCATGATATGGCAGGGTCGACCATTCCTTCATCCCCGTCAATAGGACTGCTGGGTATCTCGGTCAACAGCAATATGTCCTGGCATGACCACGTTGCTAACATCGCAAAATCAGCCTCCCAGAAGCTTGGTGCGCTATTTCGCAACAAAAAACTCTATACACCGCAGCAGTTGCTCTTGCTCTACAAAGCGCAAATAAGACCGTGCTTAGAATATTGCTCACATATCTGGGGTGCCGCACCAAAGCACACCCTAAAGCTGCTGGATTCCATTCAGAAGAGAGCTGTGCGTCTCGTCGGCGACCCGGAGTTGACTCGGAATCTAGATAGTCTGGAACACCGCAGACATGTAGCCGAGATATCTCTGTTTTACAGATACTTTCACGGCAGATGTTCCCAGGATTTGGTCTGCCTCATCCCGCCCCTGGCAGCTCCTGTCAGACAGTCACGACAGACGGCAAGAGCGCACCAGTTCGTCGTACAACTGGAAACACCTATAACATCGCTTTACAAGAACTCCTTTGTCTGGCGCACTGCATCACTGTGGAACTCACTCCCAGGACATCTGTTTCCCACTAATTACAACTTACAAATATTCAAGAGCCGTGTCAATCAACATCTTCGCACACACACCGTAGGGTCTCCCTTTAGTGTGTGTGCCACTGCCATAAAAAAAAACATAATAGCTTATAGGTGGACATTAAGGTAATATTTATCCTGTTACTATTGCTTGTATATTACTGTATTTCATCTCAAAGTTATCTCAGCTAACCGAGCTCACACTTAGCAGTGCCGCAGGAACTTTAAACAGACATTTAACTGTACTTAGCTGCAAGATTGCGTTTATAATCATAAACTTGTTTAGGTTTACAATTGTCTATGCAATGCTTTAGTTTTTAAGAGTGATATACTTGTGATATTCTGCAAGGTCGATACCTAGCATCGACTCATATTGTCCATACCGTAGCACTGACTACATACAATGATTTAATGTTTATATTTTGTTTATTTATGAGCTTCTAGTTGTTTTCAGGTAAAATAACTTATTAAAATATTCATATAATGCTAAAGGTTTTTGTTTTTTCTACAAAATCACTTTAGAACTAGCCCCTATGGTAAATTAAAGTGGCTATGAGCACTCTCAGTTTGTTTAGAAAATCGACCAAGATCGATCTGAAACAGTAACTACGCTCTACATTGTAAAATCACCTATTACACAAAAAGTACGAATCTAATTGGATTTATTTAATTAAATAATTTATTAGAAATGTAATTATCAAAATCAACTCTGCTCACTGAAGAACAAAAATTTGCAAAAAAATAGTTACCTCCAATTTTATTTTATACGTCTACGTCAAATTTTCAAATAAGATTTTAAGCATACGCACACATTTTTGAAACCAAATTTTTAAAGGAAATGCTTACCATTTTTCTCCAAAAAAATGTAACCCATAAATGTTTTCTTTCAGTAGATTACCCAATTACTCAAAAGGGTAAATTTGAAATACACATTAATTTAGAACTAATTTTTCTAATTTTATTTTTATGAGCATTAATAAAATGATAATTTTGCTGCAAAGCTTGTATTTTTTTTAGTTTAAAGTATGGAAAACGAATATTATTTGTATTATATTAAAAAATATTGTAGCTATTTAGAAGTAATTGAATTAATTGGTTTTAGAGAAATAAAAATATCAATACTATAAGTTCAAAAATCAAATAATAAAATTGCTTTTAAATATTTACAGTAGATTTTGGTTTAATAAAATAAATATTGAACTTTAGGGTTTTGAATTTAAAAAACAAATGAAGTTTGCACCAAAATTATTAAGGACAATAATATTAAAATTAGAAAAATTAGTTAAAATATATCTTTACTCATGTTCAACTCAAAGCAACCATTTTAGATAATTCCTATATATTCAGGAAATGAAAAGATGTATAGATTATATTTTTTGAACAAAAATGCAAATAAAAAATTCAAACAACCTTTCTAATAACTTTTTCAAAATAAAAAGTATTATCTTAGGAAACCAACTTATTGTTATGTGATAATTCAATATTTATATACAATGAATTTATTTCGCTTGACGAAATATTTTTATATAGGTACTAATAAATCCATAAATTAGGCAAAGGACATAATTAAGAAGAAATTGAAGAATATCGAAAAATACACCGATATTCCACTGGACGATTTTCAGGAAGCTATTGAATTAACCCTGAACTTTACATACCTCTTATATAAAGATAAAATGTTTAAACAAATAGAGGGTGTGCCATGGGAGCAAGTATTTGTGTAATTGCTCACCTCATCTTAGAACATTTAGAGGAAAATGTCCTATCAAAACGATATTGATTGATACGATATGATAAAGCAGAATATGTGATCAATGTTCAACAGTTATCATGAGATATTTCAATTCATACTTGAAACTAAAGACCACAACCAAATCAATTTCCTAAACATAAGCTTACATAAAATGTAACAGAACAAAGTGGTAAACAAAAAAAAAACATGATTATCTAGGTACAGGAATTATAGATCTCATCATACACTCTCCCAAAAAGTTCGCCATCATAGGCCCTGGCGAGAAAGCTATCTAACTGTCAGATACAGAATTCAGGCAAAAATAAATAGTGTTCAAAAACCATTTTTGAACACGTCTTCAAATCTAACGATTTAATTTTCGTACAGTTTAACATTCCACGCCACTGTCCTCGCATACCAAACAATTCAAAACCTTGGCGATATTACTAGCGCCATCTGTTGTAACCACCTTTACTCATTTGAAGCCGGCCGCGCATCCTAAACTCATCTGACCAATCATAGCGTTTCCCGCTAAACCCCGGCGACCGAGGCGACCAATCACAGCGCATCCTACAGGATAGCCAGTTCACCTAAACTAAAATTCCCTAAAATTCACATCTTTAATATTCAAATTTCATGAAAACTAATCAGCAGATTTCAACCGGATTTGTATTAAAATTCATAGTATTAATTTAGACAACCGGTCATGTTAAGTTTTTACACAATATCTCTGTATTTACATTATTGCCCTTTTCATGCCCGAAGCGGTGCATCTTCTCCCACCAGAAGGGGCGGTAACAACTTCTTCAAGTTGCTCTAGTTCCCACGTTCTAGAATTCAGTATTGAGTAAGAAAAGAGACAAGGTGTCTCTGGTAAGAAGTAGTCTCTTGAACCTCGACCATGTAAGTCGCAAAGAGCGCACCCCCGTTTCTAGCCGGCTGGCGCGAGCCGCCATCCCGGCAAGTTTTCACGTTTTGAGACCTCATATTCTCTCTAGTTCGTTACTCAAGTGATATAGTGATATCCTGCCACAGTCATTGTCACATCAAGCCCACAATAAGGTATTTATTGGCAAACTTAATGCCATTATTCTCCCGCCGAGCAATGGCGTCCCAATTGGTCTTATCCATGGGATTGTACAATCGAGCCCTGTCTCGAACCACACCGCACTCAATAGAGCCTAGTCTCTAAATCTCAAGTAAGTAAACGAACATGTTTACAATCACATTCTCACAAAGCCTACAAAAAGGTATATTTGGGCATCTACTGCCATTATGGAGACCGACTGATCTCTTGCACTAAGCCTACAAAAAAAGGTATATTTCGGCTCTACTGCCATTTTGGAGACCCACTGATCTCTTAACTCTCAAAGGCTGTGCCATGCGCTGCGCAGTCCCCAATGGTACTTCCATTGGATTTTCAACATTCTATATTACCAGTATACCACTGGTTGCTACACTCTTGCCTTATTCTAATATAAGGATTACCCTGCACTAGCCTGCATACATACTAATGCTTTATTCTCATATAAGGATTAAACGGCACTAGTCTGCCAATTTACTCAAGCTATCACAATGCTACATCCCATACGCGGATTTAAGCTTACCTATGCTACCTGCATAGCATACTTACTAATCATTCATGCGTGCACCAACAAGCCGCATTCACAAGGCATTCATGTCATGCCAATATGCACTAACTGTATACCAGTCAAACCACTACAATCCAGTCATTCATATTTGCAAGAAAGCAACTACATTGTACATAGAAGCTAGCAATAATAGGCCTAGCAAGTGTTTGTCAAAGTGACTTTCCCCCAGTGTTAGAAGATAACCTCCTGAACATTGAACGTTTCTCGTCAATGGTGTTCATAGTGTACATATTAGCTTATAGGTGGACTCTAAGGTAATACTAATTCTGTTATTATTGCTTGTATATTGTATTTTATATCAAAGCTAAATCAGCTAACATAGTTGATAAGCAGCTGTTCCGCAGGAACTCTAACAGACATTTAACTGTATATAGTTTCAAGGTTATGTTTATAACCATACATTAGTTTAGTACTACAATTGTTTACGCAATGATTTAGGTTTTAAGAGTATTATTTATGTCACATTTTTCAAGGTCAAAATTTGCCTCGACAGATATTTTTCACATCGTAGCACTGACTACGTGCAATAATTCATTGTTTATATTTTGTGTATTTATGAGCTTCTAGTTATTTTCAAGTAAAGTAACTTATTAAAATATTCATATTATGCTAAAGCTTTTTGTTTTATTTACAAAATGACTTTAGAACTAGCCCTATGGTAAAATTTCAGTGCTTAAGAGCACATCTCTTTTTGTTCAGAAAATCGACCAAGATCGACTCTGAAACAAATAGAAAAGGCAAAACACACATTAATTTTGACCAATTATCAAAAAAAAATAGTTGATTCTATTTTCAAAATAAGGATAGATAAATTTAATAATAGTGTAGGCCACCATTCGAATAAAAGCAATAATGAAAATACCAGCTACATGTATGTACTTGATTCCGTATATACAGAGTTTTGAAACAATTAGTGATTAGTGTGTTTAATTATAATTTAAAATGCCGAATTGTACCGTGGGAAACTGCAAAACTACACAAAAGATGCTGGGATAAGATTTTTCAGGTTTCCTAAGAATGAAGATTTGGTAAAAAAAATAAAAGTAGCCTGCCGGACTATGAATTAAACATTTTATAATATAGTCAAGTCTATTTTTAGACTGTAGACAACATTTTATTTTTATAGGGTCTATCTGTTTAGAGAAACTACCTACAGTTTTTTTTTTAATTTAAGTGTGAAAAAACCTGTCTGATGGAACTTGTGAAAGTCGAAACCGTTACAGGTGGTGCTTTTCCCGGACCTGAATGAAAATCAAGCTCCTGTATCAATATTCTGGTCTTTCGAATAAGAACTTTCTTTCGCAAATCATATAATACAGACCAAGAAACGCCATACTTATATTAAAGGGTACTATCGAGTACAAAATCGAATTTGAATGTGGTTACTGCCTGCGAAGGAAAGCCGGCTGACAAAATTGATTTACGAAACATTCTTCAGAGTTTCAAAAATTCTACCATTATACTGCAGAGGGAGTACGAGGTAATATCTTACCGTTCGTCTATAACGACGTTAATTGACATGGGGCTTGTTATACAATTAGGTTCGGGAAAGGTACCAGTGTTGCCGTTCTATTACAATTGTAATAGATCTATTACTATTTTCAAGCATCTATTACTCTATTACCTTAGCGGTCAAATCTATTACCATTACTAATGTTTTCATAAAACTGTGTATTTACAAAAACTACATGTCCCATTTTAAAGATACTTTTATAAACGCAACCACAAACACTTTCCTGCCACCACTATGTAAACCTAGTCGATGTCAAAATTGTTAACTCACTCATGTTCCGTTTACCGGCAAACGGGCCTTTGTGTTGCTGTTTGCTATATTGCCCTCTCGTACTGAATTATAACTAAAGAAGGAAATAGCGAGATGCCAACTCGGACCTCGAATACCTATATCCATTCCGATTTCTGTTTCGTTTGTCGGCACTTTATGGGCTTCCCCCTGTCCGATCTTACTTGGAGTGCTCGTAGTTAATTTTCTAGTGCGGGTATTAGTTTTGAATCTTTGCATTGATTGATTATTCATCATGGACAGGTAAAAATAGTAACACACTTTAATTTCTTTAGGTACCATTTTTATATATTTTTTTAAGATTCGTAATAAGAACACCTAAAAAGCGTGACGAAGAAGATGTTAACAAAGTTACAAAATATAATATGACATTTCTTTATGGCGAAAATTACGGATTGCCCCTATGCAAGCCACGGAAAAAACAATCTATTACAATTTTCAGAAATCTATTACTTTTTAGCAATCGATCTGTTACCCTAAATCAAAGTCATGTGGCAACACTGAAAGGTACCCACCAGAGGTAAATAAATATCTAAAGAGAGATTGCCGAATGATACGGAAGTTTTTAAGACCGCTTATTCATTGCGCATTCCCGAGGAGTGTTGCGTTTGGTGGCAATCGTTGAAACTAAAATTTTGAACAGCTTACCCACCTGTGAGTCAGCGTGACATTTCATTTGAATTTGAATCTCGAACAAAAGTGATAAAATATTAAATTATTTAATTTGTTAACAACGGGTAATACTTTTGTGCCTGTTAATATTTGCTTAAATAGTGTGGTTTATTTTTAAGTAAAGTTGAAACAGCGTAAGTATAATGTCTCTGAAATTCTATAGTTCGCAGTTAACATAGGATAGGCTTACTTTTTGCTTTTTATTGTTTACAGAGAATGTAGACCAAAATATCTATTGTAACTGGAATATGGCCTTAGAAATAATCGAATACGATATATTTCCGCTACCGCGGTACATTTCTTATGTCTTTGTATTAACCAAATATTTTGAAGACCAAGCAAATAATATTGCATTTCTATACCATACTTAGCTGATAGTTGCCGCTAGAGGATGTTTGTTCCAAATTATACAGTGAGTAGCAAATTTTTTGCAAAATTGGCGTTGTCCAGAATTTATTTTTACTCCCTCGCGCATATAGGGCTATAGAGAAAATATTGTAATCGTCCAAAATATCGAATTTATTTTTTTTTGCAAATCTCGACGAATCATGACCCCTAGAGTCCTAAAAACATAAAATTTTGAAAAAAAAAATAGTTTTGTATATCCCCAACACCTAACTTAGAATTACTTTTGCACAATATGATTAGATTAGTGTCTAAATAGATAAATTCCATTAAAATTATTTGGCGCAAATGGTTTATAAATTTAAAAAACAATAAATTTATATAAAATATGTTGGAGATTTATTAATTAATTACCTCTAGGTATCTCTAAAATATTTAGTATATCCCAACACCTAACATTGACATAATTTTGTACAAAATTATTAATGTAGAGTCTAAATAAGCAGTTTCAACTGAAATTACTTGGCGCAAAAACCAAACTTACCAAAAGTTACTAATGCATAGTAATACCTATTATGAAAAATGATCGGTAAATTTTTACTTTGCGCACTTTTCGAATTTTGCAATTTTCTTTGTGTGACATGTATTAGATAGTATTAGAAGTATTTTGTGACACTTTACATATTCCGCAAAGCTCTTTTGACGCTAAATATTGAAAAAAAATCACTGGCTGTTTAGTATCCCAATATATTTTGACGCGAAACACTCCTAATTTTACTTTAATTATGAAAATTTACTTGCAATGTTGTCACACTTGACTAACATTCTTGATTTTCAAGAAGCTAAATGTCTCAGGTCAGGTGCATATTTCAAAAAGTGGAACTAAAAAAGTACCAAAGTAAAGAGACAAGCGCGTTACGCGCGCTTGTATAGCTTAGTGGATGGTATGGCCACAGACTAAAGAAAATCGGAAAACACATTCCTCAGATACTCAATAGACCATCTTCGTGAATCACCCTGTATATATCTTTTTAATTATAAATCATTTACGCAAAATAATTTTAATCAAAAATATCTACTTAGATAAGTACTAACTTATTCATACTTTACAAAAATTTAGTCAAAATTTGGTGTTGGGGGGATATAGTAGTAAACAAGTACCAAGAAAATGTGTGTCTATGTGGGTGTCTGTGTGTACGTCTGTCTGTCACACAACTTATCTCCAAAACCGTTAAGTCGATTTCGACCAAAATCGGTATTTGGAAGTTTCTGGTGAATATATCCAGAACTTTTTTTCACCTCAAAATTAAGGGTAAGTAGTTTATATGAAGAAAAAAAAATTAAAAATTCTCTAACGATTTTATTTAAATTTTTTACATGTTTACCATTTAGTAAGACTAATCACGTAGATACTGCATCATTTTTTCCGGGAAAAATCGGTAAAGGCCACTATATCCTTGAAACAAAAATGGAAAAAAATCGATTTTATCGATAACGGCTTTAACGATTTTATTCACTCTGTACTTATTTACCAATTAGTAAGGGAAATAATTATGCATTTGTTTAGTTTTCCTAGGAAAAATAAGATAAAGCCACTTTACTAGTGGAAACATTCACCTTCCAATTTTTCCTAGTTTTGTGGCGGAACTACCTATGTCCCATTTTTTTTAGTTCTGTGACAGAATCATAATATGAGCGAGAGAGAAAGTATGTGCGGCCTTGCCGTAATGTTGTTTTCTTTTTAGTTAAGTGTTAAACAAAGTCTGACCCTGGCCAATTCGTATTCTTACTGATGTTGAAGTCCAAACCCTACTGTCATAAGTTGGATCCACACTGATTGATGCAAAACTCTTAGTCCTTATTTCCTGTTTGGCTTCCAATAGAAATAATGTAGGCGCATACTTTCAGACTAAAGTTGAAGAGATCGATATTCAATGGGAAAATGAACAAAAGTCCGAAATATTCGTATTATAAGGAATCCTCAACCATCTTTTGAGCCCCATATATTACGTAACAAACATAATAAGTGTAGTATAGCCTAGATTATTTTTCTAATTTCTGGAAATCTTTTTTGCCGTAATCCATGTACAGAATAATAATAGGTAATAATTTTAAATATAGTAATTGTGTGGTCAGAGACTAGTTTTAAAAAAATGTAAATTTTTCGTTATCAGTGTTCTACACCCCTGGCTAATGGAGGTACAAATAAACACTTTTTTATTGTTCCTGAAAATAATTCGAAAAAACGCGAAGAATGGCTCCAGATTATGATGAATTTAAATGATAAATCGACTAGAATGTATTTGTGTGGAGACCATTTTGAAGATAAAAACTTTGCAGATTCGTCACAAAGGAGATTAACTAGCTTTGCGGTACCCTTTTTAAAGCCTCGAATCAAAATTATCAGTGATATTCTAATTAGACTTCCTCACACTTCCCACAATGTTCAACCCAACCTACTCCATCCACAAGTATATCTAATCCTTGTTTTATAGAAACTGTTCTATAAGGACTAATCCTCCTGAGAACCCACATTTCACTTTTTTTCGGTTTTTGAGGTTTAGATTAAAATAAAAATTATATATATTTATTATAATCAAATGTGTTTTATTTAACATTAATGAACTTCCCTATTTTATAATATAAAAAGGGAACAATCTTCCTTAAAAGAACGTTGTTTGTTTAACACCTAATGCATGCTTAAAAATTAAATTATACGTTATAATATTACAAAGTCGCATCACAAAACTTTCGTCAAAATTACATAATTATGCATAAAACCTTTGAAATATTTAAATGTGCCTATACTAACTAGGTACTTTGCTCCTAAAAAAAATCTTTTTTAGGTACTTTTTACCTCTACGTTCTTATGTAAGCTCTAAAGTTGTGTTTCAAATATCAGAAACACCTTAATTTTTCTATAGGGGCAAAACATAATCGAATATATTTGAAATAATGACAAAAACGGAAAAATTATATGCGAATTTTAATAAAACCGTATTCCGAAATTATTGAATTTGCAATTTTTACTGAATTTTCATTCCGACACATAATTTTTGGCAGATTTTACGGGTAAAGTTCGCCAAGAAAAATGATTCGGAATGAAAATGCATTAAAAGTAGCAAATTTAATCATTTCAGATCACAGCTTAAATAAAACAATAATTTTGAATATGGCGCCATACAGTCGGTAAGGAAATAATTTACATTACCGACCCATAAACACAAAAAGAGTTATCTATAATACCGATCAACCCATATGTAATTCTTCCCGAGGATACTGGCGGCGCTAGTGAAAACTGTCTTAAAAAAATATCATTGATTCGGCAATCTCTCTTTTTTATTTTATCTCTGGTACCCACTGGCCTGTAGTGATGGGCGGTCCGGGTCCGTTGATGGATTCGGTTCATCTGAATCAGTCCGTCAGTGGACCCGGTCCAATGGATTCGGTCCAGTCGACCGATTCAGGCTTCACTGCTCCTTCTTGGCATGTCACATACCTATCGATCGCTTCCCGGTCCGCGCCGTGAAACACAAACGTTTGTGTTTTGCCGACGGGGGTTTTATGCATAACCTGCATTATTCTTTCTAAGATGTTGTGAGGTTTAAATGTTTAATTTAAATTGAAAATAATATTGATATTCAACACCATACGAATTTGGTTTTAAATAGGCAGCATAAAATTATACAAAATCAACAATTTCCATATCAAATGGAATTGAGCTCTTGTAGTTTATATTTTATATATAAAGGAATATAAATATATTTTGTTTTAAAAAAGGTCTGCTATTTTCTTTAGGTTTATCAAAAATATCTATTGTCCTAATTTTTTTTAATGTAAACAAAATATTATTTAAAATTTTAAAACAAAAGGCACTATTAAAAATTTTCTTATAATAACAAATGCATACGCGATTATTAAGCAAAAGGTTTCTCTGGTTTCTCAAACAAAATTCCGGTCTCGGACCGAATTGTATTAATTCAAGGAACTCGACTCCTATAAATCGTTGCTTCACCCGAACCGATTCACCACGGCATTGCTTGCAGTCCTCGCACCGCGAT
>MU194163.1:2973-20236 GCA_016904865.1 Pissodes strobi
AGAAAAAACAGCATATTTTATTTGGAGGAAAAGTTACTTTTCATGGCTTGCTCTCTATTACCAGCCTCACTCCGTTCGGCTGTTAAACACGAGCGCGCCATGAAAAGTATCACTTTTCCTCCATATAAAATAATATACTATTTTCTGCGACTGCCCCTGAAAATAGACAAAAACTGCTCTTGAAAACTGGACATTTCACACTCTTATTTGGGTATATAGATTAAAGGGCTTCGTCTCCGTTTTAGAGCTTCGCCCCCAGAGGTCCCATTCCCAGATCTCTAAAAAAGGGGGCCAATTTTAGGTCTTCACCCCCCCGCCCCCAGGAGCCCCTTTGTGCAAAACTAGAAAATGGCTCTCATACCATGGGCCCTTTTTATGGCATGTGGCCCAATTTTAGGGCTGCGCCCCCGAGGCCCCAATTTTTAAATCTGTAAGAAATGGGATTCCCGTACCATAGGCCACATTCTAGGGTCGCCCCCCCCTGGGGCCTCATTTTAGGGCTTCGCCCCAGGAAGGGAGCCCCTTTTCCAAATGTGTCAAATATGAGGCTCCCACACCGGGGGCCCCCATTCAAAAGCTTCGCCCCTCGAGGGCCCCATTTTAAAATCTGTGAAAAATGGGCCCTGGACCAGGGGCCCATTTCAGGGCTTTGGGCCTCAAAAGGAGCCCCAATTTAGGGCTTCACCCCCGGATGTTCTCTTTGGGGTATAACATATAATGTAACTATGATGATATTATGCAACTTTTTAATCTTCGCACTTTGGATTCTAGACGTCAATATTTTGATTTATGTACTCTATTAGATCTCTTAGAAATTCACACACATTTGTTACATATCATAGGACTAACTACGGTGTAAACACTCCATTATATCGAATATCAAAATTGGCAAATGAAAATACAAATAAAAAAATGTAGATTTCTTTAATATCAAATGTAATAAATTAAAACAAAAATGTTACGGAACCTTCTTACAAGACCTAACTGATTGTGAGTTTTAATCTGGGTGAATAAATATTTTCTTTTGTTGTTTACCATCTAGGTAATTATATTATTACAAATGATATCAAATAATACTGAATATATTTTATATTTTATTGTTAATAATTTATTTACTACTTGTTAAATAGTTGCAAGTTCTTGTGCAGTATTTTGTGTCTATTTTTTGTATATGCTAAAAGCTTTAATAAATATTCCATTCTACTCTATTCTATTAATCCTCTAATCAATTATTAATTAAACGTAAATATTTTCTCCCGAACTGTGACTAAAAATTTATTTTTTAGTTATCTGCATATTTCATTATTAATAAATTATTCTTTTGTGTCTAGTCATTTTCATGATGGCTTATTATTTTCTGCTTGACAGCAGGCTTATTTAAATGTTACCTTGACTTTAAACAGGTGTCCCCTAAAATGTTACGCCTATGGTGCGCCGTCCGCCTGGAGAAACATGGCGCAGGCGCGTCATTGTGGGCGTACATAAATGAAATATAAATAAATTCTTTGGCGCGCTTCGGTCGCCATCTTCATTGCTTTTCATTCTTTATTTTATCCCCTCTTCACGTTAATATTTCTAATGTTGGCATACAAAAATTTGGTAATTTATGAATGACCTACTCCGTCTTTTCTTTTTTTATATGTCTTTGGCCTTTGGGTGCGACCTGGGGACTTAAGCCGAAAACTATGCTATGGACCTACTGGAGGATGATCGCTCCGATTTTCATGCACGGATCGGTCGTTTGGTGGCCAGGATTCATGAAAGTGGCGTCCAAACTAATGCTGGACAAATTACAGGGACTTGCATGCCTCTGCATGACCGGGGCTATGAGGACGGAGCCCACAAGGGCCCTGGAGGTGCTGGTGGGGTTGCCCCCGTTGGCGGACCGGGTGAGGAACGAGGCAGACAGAGCGGCCATTAGATTGGCTGGCGCGGGGATGTGGAGTGACAACGGCTCTTGTCAGGGCCATTGTGGTCTATGGCGAGGCTTGTCTGGGTTACCTAGCCATTCTGGGTATGCCGGGTGACGCAATGGTTCCTAAGATAGGCTTCCCCGAGAAGCTGAACTTCCTCTTCCCTACAAAGGAGGATTGGACGGAGGGAAGGACGGGGAACCTGGGACGGGCTAGTCTGGGGTTCACAGATGGGTCTAGAATGGGAACACTGTCCGTAGCTGGTGCGTACTGTGAGGCCCTGGGGCTGGAATTATCCGCCTCACTGGGCGAGCACACTACGGTTTTCCAAGCGGAAATTTTTGCGATCATGATGGGGGTCTGGGAGTCGTTAAGGCTCAATGTCAGTGGCGGGAGAATTTTTTCTGCTTCAGCAAGGCTGCGCTCATGGCGCTGACGTCGGTCCGCATGCGCTCTTTACTGGTAAGGGAGTGTAGAAGCTGGCTGATTGAACTTGTAAAGCTTAAAAAGGTTACGCTGGTCTCTGGATACCGGTACATTCGGGTGTACCGGGAAACGAGGCCGCTGACGCCTTAGCCAGAGAAGGCTCCGCACGCAGGTACTTGATCCCTGTGTGCATGGGGATCGCCCAGAGTGTTCGCGAAAGAGCTTTGGCGGACGACTCTAGGGATGAGACAGACGAGGCTCATGATACATGGGCCCGCGAAGAGTCTCGCCAGGGGGCGGTTGTGCCTACCTAGGAAGGAGTGCAGGGCCCTGGTAGGATTCTACACAGGGCACTGTAGGCGTAGACGGCACCTGATCCTGCCGAGAATTGCAGAAGAGAAAGAGTGTAGATGGTGCATGGAGGGCGACGAGACCCCATACCAACTACTTACGGAATGCCCCGTCTTCGCGTGGGCAAGATTTAGAATCTTTGGCGTCAATTCAGTGCGTCGTGTTAGTCTGAAGGAGATGCGGGCTTTCTTAAGGAGAACCGGCATCCTGGAGGTTCTCTAATGTGGGCTGGGGGCACAACTGGCCCAATTGGTGTTCTAAGTGCAAGGCCCACTAGGGGCCACCCCTTCTATACTGATACTGATAGTCTCTAGGATTTAATGTATGAATAAAGTGTGATTTATATGGGTGAAATGTATTCCCTTTCAAAATGTATAAATTTGTATCTTTATCTATTTTATCTGGCAGCAAAGATGCCCATTTGTGCAAGAAATATCTCGGATTTCCACTGCAGATCGCATTGCATTTAACTTCATCTCCTCACTTGCAACGAGTTTATGACGTTTGTTTGTGAATTTATTTTCCATATGATTTGAATTTTTCCATAATCCTCATTACTGCTGTATTGTGTATATTTTTCCTAGGTGTCTGTTATAAGATTTGACGTTGAATGGCGAATATGTAAATCATGGCAACCAATTAAAGAGTAAGTAGGAGTAGAGAATGGGAATAAATTTACCAAATCAGCTTAAAGAAATAACAATTTTTATATTTTTTTTGTTTATTAGAAATTATAAATAAATTTTCTTCATAAAAGTTTTCAATATCAAAAATAAAAATAACACACCCCTCGTATATGTTATGGTTGCATTTTAGGTTTTGACTATGCAGAACTCCTTATGAAAAATAACGTTTTTCGTAAAATTAATAACAAAATGTTCCCCATATGCTGCGAACTTAAGTAGACACACCGTATAATACAAATTTGCTTTTAAAATGTATTCATCCCTACTATTATTATTATTAATAGTCATACTATTAAAGTCATAGTTAATACAAAGAAAATCGATTGATAACCGACCAGTTTCTCCTTCGCGTGCCGTAGATTGGAAGCGATTTTCAGATTAGAAAAATAATGCAGATTTCGTGTTAGTTAAAAATTTGAAAGCAAACAATGAGCGGCACTGGCCCTATTCAATTGGGAACAGCTTGTGGAAGTTTTCTTTGAAAAGTTCAGGGTTCAAATCGATGAGAACATAAGGTTAATAATAATTCGGCTTTACTAGTTTTTTAAGTAAAAACGTCTTTTGGCGCGTTCAGCACACTTTTTCCTAGGCAGTGAATAAGATTGGGCTGTCTACGCAAAATCATGTAACGCTCATTCGAATAGTTTTTAGACATTTAGCATTTTCTTCGAAAAAAGCAGTCAGTGGCAAATTAAGATTTGGCATGTTTTTAAGCAACACTTACTAGCCACCGACGCTACGCGACGGCCACGGCGATAGTCAATATTAATGCTTATGGCAATCCGAATGTTGCTTTGATAAAAGATAACTGTGGAAAAAAAAATTTATTTATTATTTTGATGAAATTTTCTGGACACATTCTTTTCAGCGGTGTTCTGAACTCTACTGAGATTAGAGAGAATCGGAAAATGGCGAGTATTTTTTGGGTGTGCATATTTTTGAAAGCAGGATGACTTTGCAACGTTCTTGCGCCGAAAAAGTCGCGAGGTTCGAAAAATCCGAGACGATCGACAATTCGATTTCTAGGAGAAAAGTATCTAAATGCTTTTTGATGGGAAAATGTAAAAACATAAATAACAATTTATAGATAAAAATGGAGCTTTTTAGTTTTTCCCAGAAAAAAATATTTTTTATGTACAAAAGCTGATCACTTGATGAGAATCTACGCGAAAACCCGTACAGGAGACCATGTTACAAGTGACGATGCCGTTTACACAGGTTGAGCTAATTCAGGTTAAAATTTTCGCCATTTCCAGTTCTGACACTAACAAGACATATAAGGCATTCATATAATTCAAATAATCATATATTTAACTGCCAAAGTTACAAAAATATGCGTTTTGCCGGTCCATAGTCTATATACTTATATTCAGTGTTGAGTGTTGCGCTCTATTTCTAAATGAGAGAGAGAGTAATAAATTAAAATTTCAGGGGCAAAAAGAATACAAAATGACCCGTGCCCTGGGCGTTCCGTGAATTTTTGCTTGAGTTTGTGGGATTTTTCCCAAAACTTAAGTTTTTGTAGTACACACCCCGTCAGAAGAATGAGTGTTACCTCCAGAATTTAAATAGGGAAAATAGGTCGAATGGTACTTGTTTTAAAGGTATTTTGATTTTCTTTATAAACGTTTTGTTTTTTCTTAAATGAGTCGATTCGTTTGGGAGATATTTGCTATCAAAGTTAACATGGTCCCATTGAGGCAATAAAAACAAAACAAGCACGATTTGTAATAATTAACGTTTAATAAAAAAACACGCTCAGACCAGTCGATTTTTATTTCAAAATGGAAATATTTTCAACCTTGTCACTTCCACCATCGCAGCATGAAGAAAGTTAGGTTCTATCAACTTTTAACCGAAATTCTTGTAATGACATTATTTTCTGGAAAAAGAGTTATTTTTTAAATACAGCTTTTAATTTTGAAAAATCGAAAAGAGCCTGTATCTTGGTTTAATAATGATATCTCAGAAATAAGAAATACATTGCATGCAATTAAAACGGTAGCAGATCATTGTAAAGATGAAACTAGTGCTCGTGCATATAAGTCATTTAAAAAAGAATACAGGAAACTGATTAAATTAACAAAACGAACTGCCTATGCAACTTATATAAACTCAACCAATAAAACCAAAGACAAAGAAAAATTATTAATCATGAGTCAAATAAAATTAAACAATCTGTTAAACCCAATATATCCCCTGAACAATTTAATTCATTTTTCTCTACTATACCTGAAAAAATTATCCAAGACCTACCTGCTCCCCATATTGAAAATCTAGACGATAATATGCCCAAGTGTTCTCAATCTTTTTTTCTGGGTCCCGTGACCCCTATGGATGTTGAATATGCTATAAACAATCTGAAGCACTCTCGTGCAATTGATATTTATGAGCTGAATAGCAAAATGGTAAAGGCAACAATACCCTTTTTGATTCCTGCACTGACTCATCTTTATAATGTTTGTAATGTTGATGGAGAACTTGCTGCTGCCTTGAAGACTTCTAGGGTTGTGCCAATCTTTAAACAGAAGAGAGATAGGGAGGATGTGGAAAATTACCGTCCTATATCTATCCTGCCAATATTTGGGAAAATATCTGAAATGTTGCTCAAGGCCAGGCTCGTCAATTATATTGAAAAACATAAGTTTCTTAACTCATCTCAATTCGGCTTCAAAAAGGGTCACTCGACTATTAAGGCCATATTAAAACTTATGGCTTTGAAGACAGAAATCGTGTTTTTTTATTTTTTTTTCAACTAAACAAACTTACGGAACCCTGGAGTGAATAGGGATGCTGGGCGGCGTAAAAACGCAAAACGCAAGTGCGTAGTGACTTAAACGAAACGAAACTAACCAAAGCTAACCTAAACTAACCAATGCTAACGCAAACTAACTAAAGCTAACCCAAACTAACCAAAGCAAACCCAAGCTAAAAGAAATTTTTCGCCTAGGCTTGCGTAGTGACTTAAACGAAACGAAACTAACCCAAACTAACCAAAGCTATCCCAAACTAACCAAAGCTAACCTAAACTAACCAAAGCTAATCCAAACTAACTAACCCAAACTAACCAAAGCAAACCCAAACTAACCAAAGCTAACCCAAGCTAATTGAAATTGTTTCGCGCAGGTGCGTAGTGGCTTAAACGAGACGAAACTAACCAAAGCTAACCCAAACTAACCAAAACCAACCGAAATTGTTTCGCACTGGCTTTCTTCACGAAAGTACGTAGTGGCTTAAACGAGACGAAATAAACCGAAAGTAACAAAAGTTAACCCAATCTAATGTGAATGTGAATACAAATAATATGTGGTAAGTATGTATGGTATTATTTTTTTATTTTTTCTTATAAAAAAAACGCAATTTCTCTTCTCCGCCAGTATATTTGCAATCCCTAAGGACACTAGAATGTGCCTACATAATTTTTTTTCGATATAATCCAAAAATAGCAGAAAACCGTATAAGCAATAATTACCCACATTTTATCCACTTGTATGTAGTCTAGTCATTTTAACTTTTACAATAAATTAAATGAAAACGCATTACAATTGTGTACATGTAAGTACAGTCCATAACTTATGAACACTTTTTTTATCTGTTTTTTGTATAACAAATTTATCTATATAAATGTGAAGTGTTGGGTTTATGGTTTTGTACATTTTGTACATTTTGTGTTTCTGAAGTTTTGCCCATGTGACTCTTCTTAACTATGAACATTCCATGCTCTCATAATGTGGTACTGTAACATGTGTGTTTTTAAATTTTATTTGTACCTATAATTATTATCATTTCATTATGTTTCATGTTTTATTTTTTTCTTAAACCGACTTTCGTAAACAAATTCAATTGTAAAGCATGTAATATATTCATTCATTCATTCATTCATATGTTCAAAAATGTATGTCAATGCGGGATCGACACTGTCTTGTAACAAATTCAAGTACATTTGTCCTGTAAAATATCCTGATAGAAAAATGACCAACAACACAGTCGCCATAAATTCAAGCCCACACGCTTAGCTTCTGAGGAAGTTGAGTGTGAACTTCATGAAATAAGTTTTCATCATTGATTTTAATGTATGAGTGTGTACGCATAGTCTTGTCATCACCTATAACATGGACATGCGTTTTGGAATATTAGTATGAACGTTAGTGCACAGTTGGCGTTGTTTGCAGGGCCGTAGATAAGGGGAGGGTTTTGAATCCCCCCACCCCCCATATGGCTCCAAGAAATGTTTACCTCCGGCGGCCCTGCGGTACTTTTTAACTTAATTCTTTTTTTTTTGTTGAGGTGTAAAAATGCTCTCTTATGCACACCCTCGGTTGAGGGTAGTGTGGGACTCTCCTCTCTGGGCATACCCACTAAAAATTCACCATCTTCCATTGATGCTAGTGACTCTTGTCACTCTTACATCATCCTTCATTGGCGTGTTGGCCTCCTGTTGTTCTTGATGATTCTAGGCAGGATGTTGTGTTTGTGATATGATGTTTTGGAGTGTGTGTTAGTGGGTTAGTTATTTTGGGGTTTTTCTGTAGTATTTAGCTACAGTTTCTTATGGGTTAGTAAGTGTTAATATTATTTTTGGTG
The DNA here is from genome assembly GCA_016904865.1 of Pissodes strobi. Lineage (NCBI taxonomy): Eukaryota > Metazoa > Arthropoda > Insecta > Coleoptera > Curculionidae > Pissodes > Pissodes strobi. Next base: position 10,934 of record MU194163.1, read on the forward strand.
GTTTTTTATTTTTATGATTTTTATGTGTTTTTTTTTTGTTTATTGTGGCCCTCTTACGGTGGTTCTCGTAGGCTTTTGAGCCTTGCTCTTCTTGGCCGGTCCTCCCCGTCAAAAAGTGATGTTATTAGTGGATTTGTGTGATTGTGTACTTGTTCCAAGAATCTAACATGTCTGTTTGTTAGGTGTTCGTGAATTGTTTCAACTTTTAGGTCGGCGTGTATGTTAGTGTTGCGAATGTACCATGGTGCATTTGTGATTTGTCTTAGTGTTTTGTTTTGGAAAACTTGCAGTTTTTTCTTGTTTGTTTTGCTTGTGTGTATGTATGCAATAGCTCCGTAGAGGACTTTGGGCTTGATAACTTGGTTGTAGAGTAGTAATTTGTTTTTGATTGACATTGAACTATTTCTGTTAATTAAAGGATAGAAGGCTTGCTTTGCTGCAATGCCTATGTTAATTTTGTTTTGAATGTGTTGATTAAATGAAAGTTTGCTGTCTAGGGTTATCCCTAGATATTTGAGAGTTTTGTTCCACCTTATCTCGGTGTTTCCTAGGTTTAAATTTGCAGGTAAGCCACGTTTATTGCTAATGAGCATTGACTGTGTTTTATCGTTATTAATTTTGATATTCCAAGCTTCTGCCCAGTCGTCTATGGGATTTAGGTGTTGTTGTACATGTATTTTGAGTATTGCTGTGTTTTTTAGTGTCGAATATATGCAGATGTCATCTGCATATATTGAGAGTTGTACGTGTGGGTGTCTGGGTACATCCGCTGTGAATAGCGAGTATAGTGTTGGGTATAGCGGGGAGCCCTGTGGGACTCCCGCTTCCATGTGTCTTGTGGTTGATAGTTCAGAGTTTATTTGGGTGACGAATGTTCTTTGTTTTAAGAAAGAAGCAATGAGTTGTGTTATGGGTAGTGGCAGGTTATGTTGTGTGTATAGTTTGTGAATGAGTCCCTCATGCCACACTTTGTCGAAGGCTTTTTCGATGTCGAGGGCTAAAACTGCAGTTGATACCCGCCTTTGCAGTCCTCTAGTCGCATCCTCAACGAGCCGGACAAGCTGGAGCTCCGTGCTGTGGTTTTTTCTAAACCCAAATTGTTCATTTGGGATTAGATTGTGTTCTGTTATGTGAGTGTTTAATCTGTTTAAGGTTGCTCAAGGTAGAGAGCAAGCTAATAGGTCGCCAGTGTTGTGGGAATGTTAGATTCTTGTTTGGTTTTGGGATGAGGATTATTTTTGCTTTTTCCAGGATGCTGGAAAGTGTTTCAGTTGTAGTGTTTTGTTTATTATGTATGTTAGTTTTCGTATTGCTACGTCTGGTAGGTTTTTGAGTGCTTTGTTTTGTATGTTGTCTAGTCCTGGAGCCTTTTTTGGGTTTAGTTGCGCAATTAATTGCGCAACTTCGTCGGTGTTTGTTTGTTGTGCTTCGTCTTCTGGGTGTTCGTTAATTTCGGTCATGATTGCTCTGTAAGATCTCTCTATGGCCGCTTCGTGTTCAATATCCTGCGCTCCATCTCCCAAGGTGAATTGAGACTCCAGCGAATCTGCGAAGGCCTCAGCCTTCGCTTCGCTAGAGTACGCCCAACCCCTCAAGCCGTGGATCGCCGGATATATCATCTTGCTTTTATGCTGCATAGTTTTAGCAATTCTCCATAGAGAGTTGTTTTGTATGTTTAGTGTTGTTAGGTATTCCGTCCATTTGTTGTTTTTGTGGTTTTTTATGTCTGTTTTTATTGTGTTTGTTAGTCTGTTTCCTTGTCTGTTGAGTTCTGCGTTGCCTGTTAGTTTAGCTCGTCTTTTCAGTCTGTTTCTTAGTCTTATGTTTTGTTTTATGTTTTCTGGTAGTGTATATGGGTTGTTTTGTCTTGTGTGTACTGTTTCCTTAGCTGTGTTTATTGCTATTTGTAACTCTTCGGTGAAGCCTACAACTTGGTTGTCCAGCTCCGCCTTAGAGTTTATGTGTGGAATTGGTTATATGTTATCTGTTAAGTGTTTTTTGAAAATGTTCCAGTGAATAAATGTTTGCGTGTTTGCTCGTGCGTTTTCGTGTATGTTGTTTATTGTAATGCCAATCGGAGAATGATATGAGGCAGATAGATCCTCCAGATTGTCTATAACAACGTTGTGTGGAATGTTTTGTGTAATGGCAATGTCTAGTATGTCGGCTGATTCACCGCGAAAGTGACAGTGTGTTGGTTCTGTGGGAGCGAGTACAGTGTAATGTAATGTTTCTGCGGTCCTGAGTAATATAGTACCATTCGGATTCGTGGTTCTACATCCCCAGGTCCTGTGTTTTGCGTTGAAGTCCCCGGCCGCTAAAACCGGGTATGTGTAATCGAGTAGTTTTTCCATTTCTGCGTGTGTTAGTTTATTTCGTGGTGGCCTGTATACCGAGTGTACCACAATATCGCCGTCAGTTAGACTGACTTTGATACTGGTTACCTCTAATATCTCAGATTGTGATGAGCGTAGAGTGTCATGCGTGATGCTGTTTTTTATAAAAATGGCCGTGCCGCCTCCCACGCGGTCCGGTCTATCATTTCTATAAATCGTATAGTTTTGTACGTGTAAATACGTGTGTGGACGTAGGTAAGTTTCTTGGACTAGCGCTATGTCTATGTTATTCTCAATCAGATATTTCGCAAACTCATATCTCTTGGGATAGAGGGAGTTCGCGTTCTAACTGATTAAGAATAGGTGAGTAGGTGTATTAGCCATTGAGATTAGCGAATAATCTCAATGTTGGGTTGTTCTGGATTAGTGCGATGTGGTTATCGTGTTTATTTTTGCTGTTATCTCCTCCTCGGATATAGTCAGCAGTGCAAATATGTTGTTGTTTTGTGTGTTTGTGTTTTTAGCGTTAGTGTCATTTTTAGTGTTTTTGTTAGTGCTTGAGTTTTGTGTCATGTTTTGGGTGATTGGTTTTGCCACTTGGGCGTAACTGATGTTCGTGTTCACTGGTCGTGTTTGTGTGATGGGTCGTTTTTGTTTATTGTTGGGGTTTTTCGGGCAAGTTGAGTAGCTTGCCGGGTGTTCCCCTCCACAGTTGCAACATTTTGGCGGGGTATTCATAGGCTTTTTGCAGTCGCTGTAGTGGTGGTTGCCAGCGCATTTATGGCATACTGGGACTGCGTGGCAATTTGTGACTGAGTGGCCAAATTGTTGGCACCTATGGCACTGATTGTGCACACGGTGCTTGCTGCCTCTCTGAACCTCGACTACTACTGGCATGTAGTTGATCCGGGTTTCATTGAGGATGTTGCTGTCTGTTTGCGGGACTAGAACTTTTAACATCTCTGTTGAGATGTTTCTCCTTGATCCGGTTTTGAGCCAGAACATTTCTTGGGGGGAGTAGCCCTTGGCGATGAGGTCGTTCTTAATGTCCGACAATGGGATGAGACCGTCTAGTCCCTTGATTAATATGTTTAGTTTCCTATCTTCCGGTAGGAAATATGAATGATATGGATACTTTTTATTTGAAAGGTAGGTGGTGATCCTCCTGTGATCACTTGAGGTGGCGGCGGTGATTTGGATCCCCAGCTTGGATTTTTTGACGTCTCCGAAAGCTATTTTCGAATACGTCAAATCTTGATGAATTCTTACCCAGTGTTCTGGGCATCGAATGATTATTGGTACCACTTCGGATTTTTTAGGTGTCTTTGGGGGCTCTGAGGCTAGGTGGGTGGTTGAGGGGTCTACTCCCAGATGCTTGTTGATTGACTCATGTGTGGCCACATTCGTCGTTTTTGGTATATTTGGCGTAGAGCTTGGGTTTTGGGTTATTGGGGGGCTCAGTGCCCTAGGCCGTTTGAGAGGTGGGAACTCTCTTTTATTAGACGGTGGCTGTTCGGAGTCAGAAATCGTGTCCATTTCTTCCTCCGTGGTGGTTGGTTGATTTGCGTGAGAGTGTGTGTTTGTATTTGTCTGATTTTGTTTTATTTCCGTCAGTGTGTCCATTAATACGTCTTGGTATTTATCTTGGTTTGTTTGTATGTTTTGTATTGTTTTGTTAGCTTTGTCTAAGTCTAGTTTAAGTTGAGCTACTTTTTCCGTAAGTTGGTCGTTTTCGTCCTTTAAATTTTGATTATGCGTTTCGAGTTTACGTACGTACGTCTGTAATTTCTCAAATTGTTCGTCTTTTATGTTTTGTTTGGCCATTTGTTTGGCTAACTCAAAGTTACCTTTAGAAATTAGTGTAGTATTTATATTTGTGTGTGTTTTGTGTATTTGGGCACTTACGTGTACTTGTTCCTGCCTAGGATCGCTATTTCTGCGTTGTTTTCTTTTTTCCTCCATTGCCGCCTGGCTATTTTCTTTCGCGTTGCTGCTGTCCATTTTGCTGCTGGTGCTTTCACTTTTTGCTTCTTTCGTGGCGAGGTGCATGCACTCGAAGTACGACCGGTCGCCACTTAGAAGCTTAACTTAACCACTTAACTTAATTCCTAACGCCAATCACGCCCCCCCCCCCCCCCCCATGAAGAACGCCTGACTACGGCCCTGGTTGTTTACTGTTAATAAGTTATAAATGCACCATGTATATCGCCATCATTTTTGTTATTATACTATTCAGATTCAAAATGCCTTTTGTTTATCCCAAAATAAAATGTAGAAGGAGAAGGGTGACGGTATCCAGCCGGGTTCCTCATAATTAAGTAAGTACACGGAATTTTTCTAAGAATACGCACGGCACGATATACATCTTGTTTACGTCATTCTCTCCCCATCTAATTACAATAATAATTCAGGACAAAGAAATAGGGTACATTTCCAAGCATTTTCCATTAGTTTCGCGTTCTTATATGGAGTCGCCTAGCGTTTCAATTCTATTTTCAGAGTCATTACTCATAATAAATTTAACGCAAATCATTGGAGCAATGTATGGATTTAAATTACACCTTGGAAGCCTCATTTGCTATTCTAGATATGGCATAGAGATTAAAACCAAGCTTTGTGCGTATTTTGTACAGGGTATTTATTTACAGAGTGTCTCTAAACGGTCTGTACAAACCGGTAGTACAATTTCCTGAGGCTAAAATATTAGGATCTAGCCCAATTCACCTTAGTCCAAAAGTTCAAAGTCTCCAAAATACAGGTTTGAGTTTTTTTTTCGTAAAAACCTATTTGAATAATACTTATCATGATTTGCACGGAATTTGGAACTTAAAGGTTTTTATGATGAGGAATCGAGATCTGATCACAGTTTTGACATGCATTGCAGGGCCACCAGCTGTACTTCGCCTACATCTAAAGCTACATAACTTCGTCAAAAGGTAAATATGCAGAAGGTTTTCGAAAGATACCCATATTTCAAAAAATATATAAATTTGCAATCGTTTAACAATGCTAAACCCTTTATTGGACAAGATAATTGGCCACTTATAATTAATCGAAAAACTATTACAGGCCCTTCACGGAAATATACATCCAGACGTTGGGAAGGGGCAAGAACTCCAAGATAATCACATAAGGGATGGTGGAAAATATGACGTCGACCTTTTACATGATATGGTTAAGAAATAATGGCAAATAGATAATTTTGGTCTAGATAAAGTTAACAGAACCATGTCAAAGGAAGATGTAAGAGCTGAAAATATTTTGCTTAGAACGATGCACCGTAACCAAACTGGATACAGGATGGCGACTGGTTTACTATGAAAGGATAAAAATATTGCTTTACCAAAAAGTAGGACAAATGCTCTTAAGAGACTGATCTATACAGAAAAAAAAATTAACAAGGACATAGAATTTGGACACCACTATTGTCAGAAAATTCATCACATGGAAGAAAAACGATACATTCGCAAGTTGTCACAGGAAAAAGGTCAAACAATTAACCCACGGACCTGGTAATTACCGCATTTTGGTGTTATCAATCCAAATAAGCCCAGCCAAATGAGAATTGTATTTGAAGCACTTCTAAGTCACATGGATTAAGTTTAAACACTTTACTAACAGGACCAGACCGTTATAATTCTTTGTTTATAATTTAATAATTTTTTGAATTAAAAAATTTGCATTTGCTGCTGATATTAAAGAAATGTTTCTACAAGACCAGGTTCGCCAAGAGGATTAATGTGCTCAATACAAAATGAAGATACGTACCATCACCACTAAATCCAGCAAATGAAGCAATATAAAAACAAGGATCTAGAGTATATGGAGTATGGAGAATGGTATATGGTTATCTGGATCAATGTGCTCAATACAGGGGAATGGACCGAAACAGGGAACCAGAGACATATGAAATAAAAGTAGTATTCTTTGGATCAACATGTGGACCTTGCCTTGCTCACAAAGCTAAGAACAAGAATGCTTTTTAGTTTAAGGCAGGATTTCCAGAGGCTGTTAAAACAATTGTTGAAGTTCACTTCATGGACGATTATCTGGGTAATGCGAACAGTGAGGCGGGAGGTATTTAGCTTATTAATGATATAATAAATGTTCATAAGGAGGTTCCTTCATTTGTAATTGATATGAATTTAAAAGCAGATAAAGAAAAACCTTGGACAATTTGGAGAGGTTTTCTACTGAACGTATTCTTGGAGTATGGTCAAATCCTGAAACAGATACTTTTGGATTTGGTACAAAATTTCACAAAATAAATAAAAATGTATTAGAAAATAATCGAACATCCACTAAACGTGATATTTTAAAAGTGGTACCGTCAATTTTTGACCGTTTAGGATTTCTAACAAATATTTTGATTCATAGAAAAATTCTATTACAAGAAACTTTCCGGAACAAGTTGGGATGGGATCACTCAGGACAAACACAATCAGAGGATCAGGAATAAACTTTTGCAATGCCCCGCCCCGGTGGCTCCAAGAATTTCTGGTCGGTATCAAAGGCAGTAAGTAATAACTTTACAAAAACGTCTGTCCCACCTTTGGCAGACGAACGTGGCATTATGACGACTATAGCCAAGGAAAAAATCAAACAGGCTCGCCAAAATGTTTTTATCGCACTCTACCTTAGGCGTCTTCCAAAGGCGAGGCTCCCCTACCATATCGAACATCCACACTACCATGGCAGAAGTCAAGTTTTATCACCGTGATATTCGTAAAATCCTTAAAGAACTAGATACGCAAAAGGTATCAGGATCGGACGGAATACCTGCCATCGTGTTAAAGAGCTGCGCTAACGAACTAACACCCGTTTTTCCCAGGCTTGTTTCTCTGCCTTACGGAAAAGGGATTTACCCATCTTCTTGGAAAGTCGCTCGAGTGCAACCTGTTCCAAAAAAGACAAGAAAACCACGCCCTCAAACTATCGCCCAATTGTCTTGCTTCCAATAATCTCCAAAGTCATGGAATATGTAGTCAATCAGCTAGTACCTCGAGAACAACAGAATAATCAGCGATAATCAATACGGCTTTCGCAAAGAGAGATCGACAGGAGATATATTGGCCTTTGTCACTCATATATGGAGCAGGGCAATTGAGAACTACGGAGAGTCTCGAGCGATTGCGTTGGATATTTCGAAGGCATTCGACAGAGTTTGGCATGACGGACTGCTCAACAAACTGCCGTCTTTCGGACTGCCAGCCTCTCCCTGCAGCTGGCTTGCCAGTTTTCTTAAGAACCGATCTCTGCACGTTGCAGTTGATGGACACATCTCACACACATTCACCATTGACGCGGGCGTGCCTCAGGGCGCAATCCTTTCACCAACCTTGTTCCTCATCTATATTAATGACCTACTGACCGAAACGAATTATCCTATTTACAGTTTTGCAGATGACAGTACCCTTGTCTCGCGCTTTATATCAGAAAAACCTATACCAGCGACTGAGACTTATCACCGCAGAAAGGAGCAGATTACAGCAGTTAATCAAGACCTGGAGAAAGTTCAAACTTGAGGCGACAGAAATTTGGCCCAGTTCAATGCAGCAAGGACCCAAACAACCACGTTTACCAAGAGGGCCAATACGGCGAGCCCTGATATCATTATGGCAGGATCGATCCTTCCTTCATCCTCGTCAATCGGTGAAAGCAAAATCAACCTCCCAGAAGCTTGGTGCGCTATTTCGCAACAAAAAACTGTATACACCGCAGCAATTGCTCTTGCTCTACAAAGCGCAAATAAGACCGTGTTCAGAATATTGCTCACACATCTGGGGTGCTGCACCAAGGCGCACCCTAAAGCTGCTGGATTCCATTCAGAAGAGAGCTATGCGTGTCGTCGTCGACCCGGAGTTGACCCGGAATCTGCATGGTCTGGAACACCGCAGACATAGGGCCGAGATGTCCCTGTTTTACAGATACTTTCACGGCAGATGTTACCAGAATTTTGCCTGCCTCATCCCGCCCCTGGCATCTCCTGTCAGACTGTTGCGACAGACGGCAGGAGCGCACCAGTTCGTCGTACAGCTGGAAACACCTAGAACGTCGCTTTACAAGAACTCTTTTGTCTGGCGCACTGCATCACTGTGGAACTCACTACCAGGACATCTGTGTCCCCCTAATTACAACCTACAACTGTTCAAGAACCGTGTCAATCAGCATCTTCGCACACGCGCCTATCGTCAGGAGCCGTGGCATCTCCTTTTACTGGGTGTGCCACTGCCACAAAAAAAATTAAATTCCAAATTCTTTATATAAAAAATAAATTGTTTGGCTTGAAAATTTGAAGTCTTTTTAAATCTAAAATACCTAGACAGTATTTTACCCTGGATAGACACAAAGGCATAGTAAAACTTCATCTTTTTACAGACGCTTCAGACAAGTCATATTGTGCAGTAGCTTATCTTAGAGTACAAATACACACTCAGATTCAAGTGGCATTTGTGACTTCTAAAGCACGTGTGGCTCCATTAAAACCCTTAAGGTATACCGCGCTTAGAATTACAGGGTGCATTAATGGGTGCTAAAATAGGAGGTTTTCTAAAAGAAAATATGAAATTAAAAATTTCAGACATTTTTTATTGGACGGATGCGAAAGCAGTACTATATTGGATCAGATCTGAAACAGGACGTTTTAAGACGATTCTGCTTTGTGCCGTCGAACAGAGCAGACTGGATTTTGCGGGGTCTCCAGTGAAAACGAGCCCGACCGCGTTTTTCAACCGAAACTCGTGTTTTATATTCTTGTATAGAGTATAGCGCATTTTTCTATGGTCTAGCTTAGATTTGTTCACAAATCTAAGTAGTAGACTAAGAAATCTTAGTTTATTTCTAGTTGCCGGGGACGGATCCCCGGACTGAAATGTCTGAATCGGCAGAGAGTGACATTCACGGTCTCGAAATGTCCCAGGCGGGCAGTGAAACGTCCGAGAAATCGAACGTTAGCGAGCGGACTCGT
>JAEQML010066171.1:0-20236 GCA_016904865.1 Pissodes strobi
TAATATAATATAATATAAGCCGTTCATTAAAAACAAAATGAAACTCTACATAATGTATACTATATCGCAGGCTGATTTTAGTGTGGAAAATAAAATAGAGAACAAATTCATTTTTATATACTGGAATCAGTTCTCTGGAGGAAATAAACTCTTTTCCTCCCGAATAAAATAAACTATTATTCATGTCACAGAAATGCGCGGTCATGCACTACTCATAAATCCCATATAATATCGGAAAACGAAGACTTATGTTATATGACATACGTTCCAGGCATTTTTTGCAAGTCACACTGCTCGCCCGGAAAACCTAATCCTTATTATGCTGACATGTTTTCTACGAATTCGTCTTGATTTATTTTTTATTATACTCGAGCCTAATCGGTCAGAATAAATACTTATATCCAGGACCGCAGCCAGATAGACGCATGTTAAATATAAAACGAGTGCAATGGCGGGTCGTGACTTCACACCCGTTAGTTCAGCTGCTTCGAAAAGCTAGACAAGCTAACGAAGAATATCAATGGCGGCCAACGTCTCCCTTCAGTCTACAGAATCTTTATTATATTCATATGCAACTACATTCTATTAAATGTACTCAATAAAAATTAATGATCACATTGATCACAACCTTGCTAAGGCAAAAATCCAAATTTTTGGAAGAACCTGTATTTTAAAAATTTCTCGTCATATTTGTGCCCTAGATCATATACAGGGATGGCTCCAAAGGTCTGGAATAAAATTCATCTTTTGAGCAAGCAATGTTTTCAAAAAACACTGAAACACGGTAACTAATTTTGAGTTTTTCACGTTTCTCGGTTAATTTAAAAAAAAAATCCCAACCCGCTAAAAAAAGTTGAGGTAACTGGGGAAGTTACCTCAATTTTTTTTTCAAATGGGAACCTATGTCCTGTGGTGGCCATACCAAGTAAACAAGTTTTATGTTTGCAATAACCAGGATTTTAGGGCCTTATAAGATAATTACTGTAGTGAGGGACTATTGGAAAAAATTAATAACAAGTAGAGAATTTGAACCATTATTATCGTTGCTAGAGCAAAAAATAGGGTATTTGTGTGTCTTTTTTTTCATCTACCAGGCTGTTCAGGCTAATTGTTTACTTTAGTTGTAAATGGGAAGTCTGAATATTAGTATCGTGTCAAAAACCAAAATTTTAAAATCACAATGGTATTGTCGGAAAGGCAGTGTATCGAAATTTTCATACTATTGGATGTGAAGATAAAATAAAAAGTCAACGTGAAGTGTGTGATTTATAATGCAAAATATCCTGAAAACCAAATCTCAGAAGGGACGTACAGTAAAATAATTCACAAATTTGAGGAACACGGGACAGTACGTGATTTGCCCAAATCTTATCACGATCATAAAACATGCGAATATATTTCCAAGATATGATGTTGCGATTCAAGATAAAATCATATTTTAAAAACATATTTCGAATAGCTTTAAAAATATGTGGTACTTCAAAAACATTTTTGTTTATCTATAGTGAATTGGGTTTTTTCTGAGGAAACATTTTAACAGTTTTTAGACCAACTACCAAAACTTTCTGAACCACTTCGTGTAGAATTTCTTGAAGGGGTTGTTCGTGGGTTGTTTTCATTTAGTATAAATGCCTTTAAAAACACACGCGCTTAAAGCAGGTTAACTTGGTTTTAATTTTTCGCATTATCTACTAATCCAATGAGAGAGTTAGTGCTAACATTATAAAACTCTGCTTTAATGCTCATCTCACCAATCAGCAATGCACAATATTTATTTGGTTTTTGAAAACTCTACTTTTGTTTTCAACAATTCACATAATTGGAGGGTTATTCAATCCAGGATGAACTTTTATAGTGCCGATTTGATTCAGAATTGTTTCGGGCATGGGCGTAGACAGGATTTTTTCTCAGGAGGGGCGAGCCGTAGACAAGGCAGCTGTAGTGGCACTTGGAGCGGAAAATTTTGGGGGGCCACGCCCAATTTTTACACAAAAGTCATGAGTCGGTTAAATTCCCAGGGGGGACCATGGCCCCCCCCTGGCCCCTCCCTGTCTACGCCCATGGTTTCGGGAGTTGGTTAAGATAACATTTTTGTTAAATATTGTCGATACAGTTTCGGACTGGCAAAATATGTTTTTAAACATTCATTTTTAAACTTATCTGAATATTGTCTCGGCTAGCAACCATCCTATAGAACTAGCTTTGTCGCCTCAATGTATGAGTCATCGCCGGCTGCGAAGATTCAGTAACTGTGGAATTCTCTCGATGTCAGGAACTGTGGATTTTTTTCGGAGTGTTCGGGATAGACTTTAGATTGTATATAAATAGCAGGCAGAGAGCGTGTTGAGGTAGTTAATCATTGAGTGTTGATTTGTAAATAGCTATTAGTTGTAAAGTTATAAGAGTGGTTTGGTGCGTTTAATTACTGAGCACTGAGTACAGACGGTTGCCATACTCGCGGTTTCGGAGGAAGATTAAGAGTGTTTTGGCGGCAAAGTCTTATTACAGCCCGAAGGAGTATTATAATGATAGTTGGTAGTTTTGCCAGGTATTTTTATTTTCATTTGTATTTTTATTTCTATTTTTATTTGCATTTTTATGGTATTTTCATTTGCATTTGTATCTTTCTTCCTATATTTATTCTCACTTTAATTTTAAAATTGATTTTTACTTTGTATTGTATTAGGTAAATTACTTGATCTTATTTTATATGCATAAGGGACTGTTTTATAGGCAAGAGATTTGTTCTTCTTACAATAAAGCACATTTTGACTTTTGACTTTGACTATATAGATAAAGAATAAAGAGAGTATTAGTTTAAAATAGTAAACGTTGTAATTTCGTTCAGAACTCACGTGAAAAACGTAACGTTTGGTGTCAGAAGTTGGATTGTGAAGGGACCGGACTTTGAAGTATTCTTCCAGGAGAGAAGAGCGTACAAGTAAGTCAACGAGACCGTTTTGATTGGTGGGTTCTGTGAACATTTTATAACATTCTATGGTCAATACGAGGCAACAAACGGCAGAAATGGCGCAAATAAATAAAATGTTGACCGATTTCATGGAAAATCTAAGTGCTGAGAGGCAAACAGAACAGTACGAAGAAGATAGAAAGCAAGCGGATCGGGAAGAACATGAACGTAAAAGGCAAGTAGAATAGGACCGGCTTCAGAAAATTTTACAAGACCAAGGAGATAAAAGACAGACAAAACAGGAGGATCGGGAGGAGGATGAACGTAGAAGGCAAGCGGATCGGCAAGAGGATGAACATAAAAGGCAAATAGAGCAGGATCAACTACAGAAATGGATGCTGGATGTAATTGTAGGTGAGCAAAGATAATTACAGAAAATATTGGACGGATAAAGTGAAAAGTTTGAAAAAGAAGGAGACAATATCCAAAAGAAAGTAGGAGACGTACGGAAAGAAATGAAGAATCTACAGGCAAAATTTACCAGACAAAAAAATCGTGGACCCACCGAGAGGATATTCACCACAGGACAGAATATCAAACATCTAAAAACATTTGACTGTCAAACACCCTGGACAATGTACGGAAGACAATTTGAAGCCCCTGCTGTTGCCAACGATTGGAATAACGCAGAAATGACTATATCACTAGCTGTAGCGCAGGGGAAATATGACATACTTGTAGCTCCCCTACCAACACGTAAGATAACTGTATTAGGCACATTACCACTGGACCACCTAAACAACCTGCAAAGTTTCATCAACGCACATCATCTTGGCTAGTGTTCACGCTACTCAGAATTATAATACGTCTTAGAATTTATGCGACATATGGACATTCTTTAATTTTTTCTGACTTTTCTGATGGGGTGACAATCAACTACATTACAACTGAAGGCTTCCCCATAGTATACCTAATCACTCTGAAAAGTTTCATCAACGCACATTATTTTGGGTAGTGCCCACACTACTCTAAATTAACATAAGTCTTGGGAATTATGTGAGATATGGACATTCTTTAATTTTTTCAGATTTTTCTGATGGTGTGGCAATCAACTCTATTACCACCGAAGGACTCTAGGTCACTCTAGGACTCTGATCACCCTGCAAAGTTTCATCAACGCACATCATCTTGGCTGGTGTCCACACCACACTACTCAGAAATATAATACCTCTTAGGATTTATGCTATGTACCTTCTTTAATTTTTTCGGATTTTTCTGATGGGGTGGCAATCAACACTATTACAACTGAAGGGTTCCCCATTGTATACCTAATCACTCTGAAAAGTTTCATCAACGCACATTATCTTGGATAGTGTTCACACTACTCCGAAATAAAATACGTCTTGGGAATTATGCGAGACATAGACATTCTATCCCGGCATCAGAAACCAGGTGAAAAACCTGCAAGAGCTTAAGGCAGACGTTAGACTTTTCATTCAGTTAGCCTACCCGGGAGCAACAGAAGAATTTCAAGAGGAACTTGCTGTCCGATATTTCGTGGATGGTATCAGAGATCCAGAAACTCAGAAAATGCTACGTCTAGCAAAATTTCATAACAGCCGTGAAATTTTGGGTAGGTAGCCCTAGAAATCGAGGCGGCCTGTAACATCTCTAAGCCAGCAATCAGGGACATATCCATCCAGGAAGAAAAGCTGGCGAAAAGTTGTGAACTAACTGAGATGGACGGTATTTTGAAGAAATTTACCGAAGTGCTTCAGGCCACGGGGAGATTTCGGGAACCACTAGAAGTTAGGCCATATAACCGTAATGCTATAAATCAGCGCTATAGATGTGGAAAGACTGAACATTTCGAAAGAGACTGTTGAGTACAGATATTCCGGGAGCCATTAGAAGTTAGACAATGTAACCGAAATGCTATAAATCAGTGCTACAGATGTGGCAGGACTGGGCATATCAAAAGAGACTCTCAAGTACAAAGATTCCGGGAGCCACTAGAAGATAGGCCACGTAACCGAAATGTTTCAAATCAGTGCTATATATATGTGGCAGGACTGGGCATTTCAAGAGAGACTGTCGAGTACAACTACGGTCTACATCTCCATCCATAGTCGCTAGCAGTTCAAAGTCAAGTCAGGAAGGGTTAAAACAATATAACTTAAGGCTAAGCACAGGGAAGGAAGATGGCATATTAATACAGATGCTTTATCCAGAAGGTCATGCGAGGATAATTATAACCATCGCCAAAGAATAGACCAACGAGAAAGGATCACTCCCATTAGGCAAATCAAGTTTAAAGTTGTGACATTCCGTTTTGGTCGCTAATGATAACCCTTTGTTAGTGAATTTTTAGGATGCCCCTGGTACTATTCCTGCTTCCGCTCGTAGTACGAAATTTAATTCTGATATTAAATTCGCTTTTATATCCCTCTCCCATGATCTTGAGGGATTCGTTTCATTGGTGTGTCGAGAAACGTCGCGCTGTAATTTCCTGCGCGCTGGCTTCACCTTGTGAAGCGCGAAACGACGCGACGCCTGGTTTGGCTCCGTATGTACGGGTCCTTTGCTAGTTGCGGCTGTTTGGTCGATTCATTTAAAATCTGGTTTAAGTCCAGCAATCTGAAGTTTGTCGCCAAAGGACGTAGTAATTTCTGTATCGGCCATTTCGATTTGTTTTCGTTAGTTGTAGTGCCGTAGATGCAGGAATAACTCGCTGGGCGATGAGTTGACTTTGTCTAGTGTCGGCCGCCATTGTGGTAATTGGCGTTTTGTGTCGCGTAGTCCGCCCCGCCCCGCGGAGAGGGTCCACCTGGCTGAGATTCGTTAACGAATTCTTCCAACCGGTTAGAACAGGTGGAACTTGGTAGTCTACTTATCCGGCGAAATTGGATTGTCCGTTTGTGTGGTTTACTCTGGTGAGAACTAAGGGTCTGGAACCAGCTGCCTGTGTTCACCTAACGGTGAAACTTACTTCAAGGACAGATAAGTGACAGACAATTTTAGTTTTTAATTACTTTTTTGGAATAACTTTTTTTTTAAGTTAGCACCTTTACCTTTGTAAGTATTTGCGCCCACCTTATCTCGGGGGTTTGCGTGATCACGATCCCGCGCGGTACACCATACTCAATTTTTTTTTATTGCCCCTATATCTCTCTGGAGTTCTGAGGCACGTAAGTGGTGCCTATTTAATTTTTCATATCGGATATATCAGTTAAATCTACATAGAGTTTTGGATCACGACCAACCTTATATATATTTTTTATTGCTATAATTTCATAATTTTTGGATAGTTTAGATTTTGTTTAATCTACCTACAATCGTCGGTATCGCACCATAATTTATATATAAATTTTAGCATCACTAATTTCAATATACACCTTTTTTTATTTATGGCTATTTTTGGCAATTCTTGTTACCTATTTGACCTTTTTCAAATAAAGAGATAATATCGTAATTTGGCACAATCGCGGAAGCGTTCAATTTATTAATCTTAATTTTGATAAGGAATAGGTGGTGATTTCTTTTTTTCTTTTCTTTTGCGCTCCTTATCGGCTAGGTTCGCCGTGGAGTGTGAGGGTCTTGCAACAGGTTCCACGAGTAACGCGGGCGGGGACCTCCAGTTTGGTCCGTAATGAACTCGGTGGCGCGCGATGAACCTTTCTCCGGTTAATTGAGCAGCGGGCTAATTGTGCGCTCCCTTTATAGCTTGCTACAAGGCCTTGCCCTCCGACCTGTCGGATAATTGTCTTAGCTGAGGATATCTAGTCGAATTCGGTAAGTGTGCCCTAATACCAATCTCGGTTAAAGTCGTCATAGCTCCACGAGCACTTAACATCTTTTTTATTAATTTAAGAACCAAAAAAAATAATAAAATTAATAACACAGTAAGCGCGTCGCAAAGTTGATCAGCAGTGGACCATAGAGTAACTAAAGAAAGATCAGCTTGAAGATACTGAAATAGCGCTACTGCTAAAAGCTAAAGAAGAACGCCAACCAAGACCAAGCTAGAGAAATATTTCAACTAAGGGATCTACTTTTAAATCTCTGTGGGCTCATTGGGACTCCCTGGTAGTTAAAAATGGACTCCTTAATCGAGCCTGGGAAACCGCCGATGGAGAAGTAGTGATGGCGCAGTTAGTGGTACCGTGGAAGAGGGTATCGTAAGTTCTGGAAGAAGTACATAATGGAAAGTTTGGTGCTCATCTCGGAATTAACAGAACGATTGACAAGATCCACGACAGATTTTACTGGATCAACTACTGCCAGGATGTGAAATCATGGTGTCGGCAGTAGGTGCCTCAAGCAAGGACCCCAGACAGGATCTTGTGGGAAGATGAAACAGAATGATGTGGGACTACCGTTTGAACGTCTCGCTAGTGACCGAATGAATGGTCGATATGATCTCCAAGCTACTTCTATGGGCTTTCAGTTAAAAGATTAAGTCTGGCTATATAATCCGCAAAGGAAGAAAGGAAGATCTCCTTAGCTAACGCCAGTATGGGAAGGGCCCTATACAGTCATCAAAATAATTAATGACGTAGTGTATAGAATTCAACGTAGTCCCAGAAGCAAACTGAAAGTTGTTCACCTCCATAGGGTCAAAGCATATCACGGACATGAAGTAGCTGATCGAGACGATCAGGTTAAAGAGGGAGGCGCTGCCAAGGCTAGCAACCATCCGAATTTTTTTGTGCTACCCTATAGAATTAGACTTGTCGCGTCTATGTATGAGGCATCGCCGGCCGAGAAGATTCAGATTAAACTTCATTTAAACAGCGGTGCTTTAATTTGCCAGCACAAGGAGCCGGTAATAATGGTCTTGCCGGGTGAACTCTATTACGAACACCAATATATTCCTGTCCTTTTAGGCGTTTTTGTTTCCTAGCATTATTTATCCATGTGGATTTCAATTATTGTCTCTTTTTCGGAAATGTAGCTCTGTAGACTTGATAGATTTTAAAAACTTACCATCATGCTCATTATTACTGCAGAATGACTTAATATTATAATTATTATCCCGTTTATTCTCGTTCTGATTACAGTCGGAATCGTCTTCAGATGAAGAGGAACAGGACGGTTCATAATCTGTAGTATCATCAGAATCATTAGAATTATTATTTGTTGCATCGTTGGAACCTAAAAATTAAGTTTTATTCAAAATAGCATATTTTGAATGAGAAATAAATAATACCTAAATCATTTGGAGCTCTATGTCTAGTTATCTTCATTGTTTCTTATGTCGAGGGAGTAGGATTTATTTCATCTAAAACAGTAAAATTAAAATCATTGAATTTGAAGTAGAAGAACATGACAAATAATGACATTATGTCAAAGTCAGTTAAATACGAAATAATAAGTATTTATTATTTAATAGGCCCAAGGCCCTAGGGCGTTATTGTTCTAAAATAACGCCCTAGAGCCTATTAAATAATAGTTATTTATGTACCATAGGTATTAAGTAGATGTTTATGCCCTGAGGGCGACAATGTTACAAACCCGAGGGCCTCTGGCCACAGGGTTTATAAGTCGCCCGAGGGCGTACACATCTATTAATACCCGTGGTGCATACAAACTTTTATGTCATACTAGTTCGTTATTGCATTCACAATTTCACAATATGTAAATATTTTAAAAAAATACGAATTCAATTCAATTATTTGAGTCCATAAAGTGTAGTTTATGCCCGCACGAGCCATAAAGTGGACTTTATGCACGGTCATAAAGTAATAATCCATTATGTAAATGGTATCTGAGGTATAAAAAGACAATAATGTACTGGTATGACGTAAAAAATATTATACGAAATAATTCGCTAGGGCGTTATTTTAGAAAAATAACACGACTAGGGCCTACGAAATTAAAAAAGTTAAAAAAATATTTTGTCGGACACTAAAAGGGTGTAGTCGAACATAAACGTTGAAGGCACCACGGGTATTATACGCATAACGCTTTCGGCCAACGTGTATGCTTACCTCCGGCCAGAGGCCCTCGGGAAACACCATCAACCTCAAGCCTTATTAGCCTTATAATACCCTTGATACCTTATTAACTATTACACATTAGTAATTAGGAGGTACCAGTACTGATATTTTACTAGCAAAAAGAAAACTTTAGATTGCAAAAATACCCCGCAATTGGCTTTATTTTGCGACGTTGTAAGAAGAGAAATACTTACCATCTTCTGCAGTAAGATGTTTAACCATCTGTAGTATTTTTTTTATTCCTGGAACTCATCTAGTGGCGACTGGTGAGTTTATAAAATGGTAGTGCATAGGGTGAACCGCAGGCGCCGCCGGAGGCTAACCCGTCAGGGGTGCCACGCCCAATTTTTACCCAAAAGTGGTTAAACTCGTTTAAAAATCAAGAATTCGGCGCCCTTAATAGAGCAACCTCCTAATTTTTGGCTTGTAAACTAACAAAGATATAACAATAAATAACGAGACGTCATGAGTTTACGCCGTAATTAATTCTGACCACCAATTTCATCGACTATCAGTGTATCTTTCTCTTGGCCTTCAAGCTTAGCAAGCTTTGTTTCTCTCTACGACTGATGCAACACATAATATTATTATAGGTTTTATTTTAGTTTCATTTTTATTAGGTATAGCTCTTCTCGTTAGGTGTCAATGTGCAATGTGCCATATTGTTATCAAAGAATTAATAAGTTTATGTCTTACATATTAAAATGCCTAGTGAATTGGGAAGAAATATAGAAATCTTTTGGGATTTTATTATATCTACATATATCTGATTCAGCTGAATATGTGGGTAAGTTGTAAGTTTATGTTTAAAATTTTAATTACATATTTTTTGTTGCAAGAATCAAAAAGCAAAATGATATAAACATAGGGATGTTGTTAAACCTCGCCAAGACAATATGCTTGTTGATGCAGCAACAGGGTGTCTGGAAATTTGAGGTCAATGCTTTATTTGCATATTTCATGTTTTACTCTGAGACCGAGGAAATATCACTCAAATATACTATGTTCCAAGTTATTTTATCCTGAGAAAGCCATGACTCATACTTGTTTATATTGTTGGATACTGTTGTCAACATTCCAGTCATAGCCTACTCAGGATCAAATTAACTTGGCACAAAGAATTTTAATTTGTCATGTATATTTACGGTCCTAAGCAATGGCTTTTTTATTATTTTTTTAAAAGGTACCTATTTATACAATATTCAATTTTTTTTATAAAAATCAAATTAGAATAGACACCACAACGAATACAAGTTCAGAGAGCGAAATTGAGCCTCTTGTGTCTTTTAGGTTCCAAAATAGACCGAAGAGCATTATATTCAATGATAATAAAGGCGAAATAATTAGGGCGACAGAAAGAACTTTCTCTAATTTTCTTCCGGCAAACAAGATTCGATGTAATATTGATATTATTAATCAAGCGATTGATATTATTAATCAAGCGATACAAAAAGTCATTTCAGATGCTAAAAGTAGTAATAAATTCGACGAAGTAATTTGGCACAAGCTATGCTATATTAGTTATACAAGTACAAGTAAATGAAATATTAAAGCGAACAGAACAAGTAACGCAAGACTTAAAGGATATAAATTATGTAGGAAAATCTTTAAGTACATGTTCTTTCAACATAAACAAATGTGTATATGAATAACGTATACTTACACATACTGTGCTTATACCTTCAATAAATAGTTTTTTTTTCTTATTTTTTCATTTTCATAAAAAAAAATTGAAGTACCTAATATACCCTATAAAACATTCTTCGCCTTCATAGCGAATAATTCAATCAGCCCCGGCTCCAGGCTTTAAGCCGCCCGAGGCGAGCAGGATTTGACCGCCCCTTACAACAGAACAATTAAGGAGTCAATAATGACCTATTCGGCGAATAGGCGCCCGCGCGCGGGTTTTTAACCGGTAGATGTACCATGTGGGGGCTACCTGGAATTAAATCGGGGATGCCGGAGCCCGATTTTAAGGGGGGGTTTGGGGGGCTATATAGAAATCGCATGGTTTTCCCCGATTTTTGGTTAAACGGAAGTTCGGAGCGAAATTTTGCCGTGACCAAAATCCGCACCGGAGTCGGGGTTGTTGTTCCATTACGACTCTGGCGAAAAATTGACCGTTCCGGTAATTTTTACTAATGTTATATAATCAATTATTACTCTCTACTGCATGTAATCTAGTTAGAGCTACTGTTAAATTCTGATTTGAAATTGGACGCGTCATTTTTATTCAATTTAAAGATAAAAATACTCGGCAGATGATGCTGAACGACAAATTGCTATCAAATTAAGAATTACCAAATAAATAAACTATAATCAGATGTATACCTTCAAATTCGGTCAACACCAGTCTTCGTAATAGTTCTACCAGCACCGCCTGAAATCTTAACATCTAGGCTAGCTCGGCTCAGGGTGGTTCGAAGTTTATCTTTTCCCACTATGAAGTTCCAAAATGATGTACCTGGATATGGAATTAAGTGAAAATAGGTTAAAGCCCAAGTCGGGGTTAGACGCCACCAAGTTTACTTTTATTGGCTAAGACCTATCATTGTTTATACAAACACAGTTACAAAAAACTTGGAAATAAAAGAAACGGAGTACAAACTAAAGTATCAAATTAAGTAAATAATTACCTGTTGTAGTCTACGCTAACTGCACACAGCTACCACACAAGATCTAGATTCTCAAATTCACACAAAATAACAACAGGAAAGTGAGAAAAATAAGAGCAAGCTCCTCTGGGTTGAGAGAACCCAGCTACCCTGTAGTGAAATTCGAAATGACCAAGTTTACTATCTAACTACTATTCAATGATCCCCGTAGAAAAATAATGTCGAAGAGTGAAACAGGTTCCATACATATCAACAGTGAGAGAGATGCATAGCGAGTCGAGACACTCGACGGTCCGTACTTGCTTTCTTGTAAAACAGTACCTCCTATGCGTAAATATTGCTTGTCTGATGGTGGCTTTATGAGATATTACCGTAGGTATAGGGGCATATATAGAAAAACAATAGCTAAAGCAAAGCTTAACTACTTTTCTCGGCGTATTATAAATTCTAAAAATAAACAGAACGAAAGCTGGAAGATTGTTAATGAGTTGAGGGGACGGAATGGAGTCTTCTGTCGATCTAGCTTGTCGTGTGACCAGCTAAACACTTTTTATTGTACGATCGCATCTCGGCTGGGTAATGGGATTCACACCAATAGAGATGCGTTGAGTTACCTGCGGCATGTATCCCTACAGGAGTCATTCTTTTTTCGACCCACCGATGTTGACGAGGTGAGGGACATATTCGCGGATATGAAAAATGCGACTACATCTGGCTGGGATGGCGTGTCGCTCAATGTGTTGATTGAGCTCCCTAACTCCGCACTTCTGGCATTAGCGGAAGCCATTAATGCATCCTTTACAATGGGCTTTTTCCCCCATTGCCTTAAAAGAGCTAATGTTGTTCCAATTTTTAAGGGCGGAGATCCTGATGATCCCTCTAGTTTTAGGCCGATATCGTTAATTCCGACTTTAGCCAAGATAGTTGAGAGGCTTGTTAAGGTGAGGCTTGTTCGATACTTAGATGCTATGGGAGTGTTAAGTGAGGCTCAATTCGGGTTTCTCGCATCAACAAACACCAGCGATGCCATGTTTTCACTGTTGGAGAGTCTTTACCTGCATCTGAATGACAATGACGGTGCTGCGGCGGTATTCTGTGATCTGTCCAAGGCATTTGATTGCGTGGATCACAGAATATTGCTGAGCAAATTGGAATTTTATGGTATCAGAGGTGTGGCTTTGTCATGGTTTACTTCCTATTTATGAAACCGTGTCCAATCTGTCATTGTGGGCAACAAGGGGTCGAGGCTCTTGAATGTCGGATCGGGGGTCCCACAGGGCTCCGTCTTGGATCCCCTCTTATTCTTAGTGTACATAAATGATCTTTCGGACCTGAACATCTCGGGTAAATTTACAATGTTTGCAGACGATATCACGGTGCTTTGGAGCTGGAGGGATCCTGCTTGCTTGGGAAGAATTGTGAGTGGGGATCTGTCTGAAATCAAGAAATGGTGTGATGCAAACTATCTGACGCTGAATGTATCGAAGACACACCTGATGATGTTTAGATCCAATGTCCGCGAGATCTACCTCGATTCTGCTCTGATGATTGGAGTACAGGTGAACAAGTTTTTGGGGATTTATATTGATGAAAGACTGAAATTCGATCAACATGTATATAATCTGAATATTAAATTGTCTAGGGAATGTTTCGCATTGAGGGTTATGGTGTGTGAATTGGATCTTGCCATTGTAAGAAATATATATTTTGCACTCATAGAATCCCATTTACGATATGGTATATGCTTTTGGGATTCTTGTTCTGACCAATTATTTAACTCAGTCTTTGTCTTACAGGAGCGAGCGCTACGTGTTTTGTGCAGAGCAAATAACAGAGACTCTTGCACCCGCTCTTTATCTCACAAAAAATTTTAACACTTCCGAGTATATTTATTCTGGAGACAGTATGTCTAATACACCGGAAATATAAAAGCCTAATCAATGATGATTCGCGAGCATACCCTACGCGCCGGCCGTATGTAATCTCTCTTCCGATACCTACTTCATCCCTTACGAAGAACTCATTGATATTTAATGGCAAAAAGCTATTTAACCACCTCCCAGCCAAATTGAGGCAAATTACTGTCACAAGGAAGTTTAGAACAAAGGTGAAAAATTTACTTGTTGAGAGATCCTACTACTCAATTGGAGAATTTTACAGCTGCTCTCAGTGATGTCCGTGCGTTCTCGGCAAATGCTTTGTAGTTTTAATTGTATTTTCATGTAAATTTTTTTTTTATCATTGTGACCATTTGTGGAGAGTTATGGATTTTACCTGTTCCCGGGGCTTATTGTGGCTTATGGAGTATTGTGAGGAGAGGTTTCTTGACTCCACTGTTTGTTTACTTGCGTTTTGTTTTACTGCTCGACCATACGTATTTTTACCTCCGTGGCATGTCTTTAGTTTTAAGTTTTGAGATTTGTATATGTTTAGCTACATGTCTTAGTAGGCTACTATGTAACATAGGAGCGCCTACTTGCAGAATAGGTTTAAGGAAAACTACTGTCGACGAATAATTTATGATACTACACACATAGAAAAGATCTCTTGATCTAAAAACAGCGAGGAGTTCAGATCATTCCTCTCCTTATGAAGAAATAAGGATTTATTTTGAAATACTTTTCCTCGCCATAAGAACATGTGAAGTTCAGATATAATTTTTTTTATTTGAATCCGCTGAGGTGAAGAAATACTTCTCTCGACACAAAGTTATATTCTTTTGCCACATATGAAAGTCATAATGCTCTTGGAATAACGTCAATTCCCTCAGTTTGAGAACTCTTTTGTATGTGTGTAGTATGTGTAATTTTATAGTTTGCTACATTGTTTTTGTTTTATTTGTATTACTTTAGTTGTAGTAAAGTTTTGCCTACAAAATGTATATTTTTATGACATTAAAGCATATTTTGATTTGATTTGATTTGATTAGTTTTAAGTTTCATTGAGTTGTAAGTACCTACTTCGTACGATTGGGTTAATCCCGTTGAATGAATAAATAAATAAATAAAATCATGGTTGACATTAATATTGTCCATGCCAATCAGAAACTGTATTATTCTTTTTATGATATTGCTGAATATAAAAATCTATTTTAAAATCAAAACAAACCATTTGCAACCAGGTGTCGGTCGGGGCGAACATGCGCAGTTGGTCAATGCAATAAACTGGCTTCAAACCGTCCGAAATTTCATGCTAGAACAAACCTAATATGTAAAAAAATTCACCTTTTTCAAAATTTGTCCGTTACTTACGCCGGACGAAAAATTTCATAAGATACTTTTTATTCCAAATTAGGAGGGGTATCATCGAATTTTATAAATTTTATCCAAAAATTTCATAATAATAATTGAGATAATCACGAAAAATATCCAAAAACGACACTTAAAGAAAAAAATGGCGAAATGTTTTTTTTTTATAATTACGACGACTTCAAGTACGGGTTAAACGCCGTCAAAATGCATAATTTTGGTATTAAGTAAAAACGAGGCCTTAAAGGCTCTAAAATTAGCAGGAAAAACGGCTGACCGTTGCAACCTGCAACGGTTTATCGATGGTGTTATTGATGTTAAACTATTGCAAGCTTACCACTTCTCAGGCAATACTCCTAGGAGAATGAATGTTTTTTGTTTTAACTGACACTAATAGGGACACAGAAACATGGTTTAATTGCAGCTTGATTAAATAGTTTAGTTAAAACTCTATTAGTTCCTCTTAAACAATGCAAACTCAAAGGTATAGCATAATCTTAATATTACAAAACTACGACTTATTACCCCAAAATTACCACTAATTACCACTCATTTCGCCTAGAAATTCCACTAAATACCACGACTGTGTACACTAAATTACTACAATGAAATTCTCCTCACTATTAGCGGACTACATCATAAGCTTACGCCTTTTTTTTATAAATAGTTCATAATTATCTCTAAATAGTTCTCTCATTATAAGTACTGTATAACTAAAATATAGGTATCATCATTGTCTTTATAAGAAAAGACAATGGTATCATGAAACAAATTACATCTGTTCCACAAACCAAAAACTAATTAATATGGTTTATTTATTTAATTCACCCCTCTAAAAACGGCATAATTTTCATGACATTTTCACTTGCAGCTATTGAGAAGCTTACATTATTTTAAAATTATACATATATATTTTTTGTTAACTAATATTTTGCTTAACGTACCAAATTCAATCCGTACCGTGAAATAATGCGTGAAACCTCTATTAAAAAGTTGGTATTATTAAATAAAAATAGATTTTTACCTCAAAATATCACTAGGAAATTCGAATTGAAGACACTTTTCTTGGATCATAGCTTTTAAATTTACAGTTTCTAACTGCACAAACATGGCCACGTTTACGATTTTCCATATCAGCAACCAATAATATAACAGAATATGCACCAAAGACACTTAGCCTAAGGAGACCCGACAGCCCATTCTTTAAAATCCGAAAACTTGCATCCAGCATCAACAAAACGCTTGCACCGCCTTCTTATATTTTTATGAATCACGAACAAAACTTTATCCCGGCCAAATCCTAGCCGTGAACAAGACTCATCTCCTACTACTAAATGTAATGTGACCCGCCTGTGCGAAAGCAAGGACAGTCCATAGGCGTAGACTTTGAAATTGTGGGTTCATCATAATAATAATTTTAATAAAGTAAATACGTTCAATTTTTTAAATGATGGTATTTATTTCGGGCACCCTATTTAAAATAAATTTATGTTTGATTTTTAGTGTGTGGGATTATCAAAGTCGGCGGTTGCTAGATATGAGTTCTGAAGGTTAGTTAACACAAAATAGTTATTTTGCTAATGAATGCGGAAAGTGATACTTTTACACATAGCGGAGTTCAGACATGTAGTCGAGTGCGGAAAAGTCACTTTCCGCATGAGCTGGAAACAAAATTTTTAAAGGAACGTGTGGAAAATACTAATTTGCTTTTCTGCCAGCAGAGAAGCGTTCGTAGCAAAAAGCAAAGACGGAGCGAGGGAAGCGAGCGGAGGGTCATGCGTGACGTTAATAATATTCTTTTATATTGAAAGTAATGGGAACTGAGAATTGGCAACGTTACTCTCCCCTGATTTATATTTTATGACTAGCGCTGTTTAAGGTTAAATCACTGACCACCCTCAATAGAAGGAATATTTGGCACAAAATAGTTATTTTTGTTACAAGTACCTAAAATGGAGTTTTTCAGGAAGAATCATTGCTGTTCCCGCTGGAATAGCAGATGAGTCCTGAAAAACTTCATTTAGGTACGTGTGACAAACAATATTTTTTGTCATACGCTCCCAAAATTTAATTTTTATTTATACGCTTTTTGCAATTCTTCAGATCGCCTAAATTTGCAAATTTACCAAAATTTTTGAAATCATAATGTACGACAAAGTTAGCTTAGAATTTGATATTATAGCAACTATTTGACAATTTTGTCATGTCTTTCGAAAATTTGACATTTAGACATATTCAGGAATTTTGGAATAGTCCGTAAAAGTTGCCATGACGACTTTTAGGGACTAGGCCTAAAAAGAAGCATTTTACGGACTCAAATGAGTCCGTAAAATAGCTATTTTTGGGAGGGTATGACAAAAAGGTGTTTTACGTTTACTCGCAATATTTGATTTTCATTTTTTCGGACTTATTATATTTTGTTTATTTTAAACTCCGGAAGTAACCGTATTAGGTATGTAATATACAAAGCCATTTATCAAAAGTCTGATAATGTATGATCCCCGCCACTGTACTACTTTGTTTCATTTACTATCTTTGGTGTCGTCGACCTTCAATGCTCTCATTCTATTGGTGCACTTACTATACTACTGGACGTAAATAAGACGGAACCAAGGGAAGCGGCATTGTCGGATTGGCACGTAGGAACTTCAAAACAGGATTTTGATGGATCAAAAACGGGGAAAATAGCTATTTAGTGTTATAATCCGTTATGAAAAAAGTATGGAATAATGGCGACAGCATCGAAAAAGCCAATCAATAGGTCTGGTGTCCCGATTTTTGCTACTGTTAGTCGAATGAAAGAACCTGGCTAAAAAGAAAGCGGGCAAAAAATATCCTCGCATTTCTAGAGGCTGCCACATTTTTTTCCCAATAATCCTAATTTATTTTGTGTCTAGTGTCCTATAGTGAATTTACATAAGTTTCAAACTTGAATACGTAATTTTGTTATTTATCTTAATACTACTGTCTTCTATTGTTTATTATATTTACACAGGGAAATCCGGAACAAGTATAATATTTATATTTTATTCGCCTTTAAGCTATTTAAAATACGCGACAACAGACAACCATATGACGTTTACTTGATTTTTAGCGGCGAGGCATTTTCTTGATTGGTGCCAGGATATATTATAGACACTTTGATCCTAGATAAACACCTACCTTTTTTACATATTTTAAAATTTCGGTAGCGGCTTGCTTTGGTCGTTGGCGTGGAAATTGCCGAACTGTGTGGTTATTTATATTACTTCGTTCGTAGGGTCGGATGGGTTGTGTCGACTTTGCAAATTTTCTCTTCTTTCACCAGAAAGGAGGTCCTATAGAGTAGTAGTAAACCAAAAAAATGGAGGTTCCGCCACATTTGAGCCGAAAAATGCCCACAAAGTTTGACACGAGTTTTGACACAAATTTTCAGCACCACATCAAAAAAGCACTAGAAATATAGACAATAAGATAATTCACATCTGAAAATCAATTATCGGGTGAAAGTATTTACTAGGAGACATTTGCGTCGAACGAGAGGCCTCCATTAAACAAAATTAAATTTTACTTGTAAATATCCTCCTTTTTACTGTCAAATGTCACAATAGCCGAAACAGATTTTTAAGAAGGCACACTGTTGCTAGACGTTTACTGTAGTTTCGTTAGCCAAATTCATTAGAAAAAATGGTGCGCTATAAGTTTCTCTGCTCTTTCTTTTATTTAGGTGAATGAATGCAAATGCCCACTGATTTTTCAATGTGCATTTGCATTCATTCATCGAAATAAAATAGACATTCATTGTGTTACACTATTACTTTGTATGTATGTAAATATTTCACTTCGTACTTGGCTCTCCGCTCGCTTTGCTCGCTCCGGGGGCGCAAGCAAACACCCCTAACCTAAACTAAATCGAGCCATGCCCAAAATGAAGAAAAAAGCTAAAAAATATTTGCATTTTCAACTGCCAATTTTTTTTTTTGATTTTGGGCATGCATTGGGTTAGTTTGGGTTGATTTTGTTTGGTTGCGCCCCGGAAAGACTGAAGCGAGCGGAGGGTCATACGTGAAGTGGAATATTAAATATACTTAAATAGTAAAGAAACACTGTTATTTCCCACAAGAAAATGTGCAACTTTTGGCAACCCTGTGCCAGGCCCTTGGCGTCGGTTACTAAAATTTCATTATTTTCACCTTATAATTTAATTATTTTCACGTAGCACCTGGGAAAATAGTAGTGGAAGTTTGCCCTTCTAGAATTTAGGTCAAAAACTCGGTTATTTTTTCGGTTCAAATGTGGCGGATCCTCCAATTTTTTTGGCCTAAACTACCCTATAGGACACCCTTTTTCTAGGGAAAAAAAGAAAATGTGCAAAATCGACATAGCCTATACCTATGTCATCAGACACTTGATGTTATCTTTAATATCTTTAAAGATTTATAACATTCCTTATTTTTTTCTTGAATTTGGTTATTATTATACGCGGTTAACTAAATAACTCTCTTAACTGAACTCTATTCTAAATTAAAATTTTTATTAGAAAACAATTCTGAACGTGCTATAAACAGCGTTTTGGAACATACTTACTTCAATATTGCCTAACTTTAAATACAAAAATTAACCGCTAGAGAATTTATATGAATTTGCTTTTGCTACGATAAACCCTTTTTTCCAAGTTAAGAGACGTCATCGATGACGTAGATACAAAACCTTCGGGAAACGAACTCTACTTATTACTACAACATATTTATGTAATACATACAACAAATATTATAGAATACTATCCTTATTATAAAAATGAGATATTATTATTATATGACATATTTTGTACTATAAGACTGTATGTAATATAAATAAACCTTTTGACGTCTCAAACTCATCAATATTATCAATATATGGTAAGAATAACCTCGTGCGCCTATGATAACGAAATATTTTTTACGTGCTACTCCTCTGCCCCTTCAGTCGTCGTTAAGGTTCACTCTCTCGGCGCACTATAGTTTATTTGCTATTTCCTGAGTCTTTAGAATGCGACTCCATGTTGGGGAAAAACAAACAATAATTATTTGTCTCATCTCTTCTAGGTTAAACGTCTGATATGCACAGCTTATATAATATAAGCTGTGGAATATGCACCACGCAATCACAACTCCCAAAAATAGAAAAATAATTATTTTCTTCAAACGTCGGTAAATCCGTCAGTACTCGACTGTGTAGGCGACCGTGAAGTTTCATTTTTTCTCCGCGCCGGAGCTGTACTTTTAACTTTTTCGCTGGCGCGCGGCGCGGCGGAGTGAAGAGTGTTATCATAGCAACATAGATACAAACAAACAACAAAACAAGCGTCAACAACTCAAGATTTATTAAACTAAAATTCGTATTTATTACTCAATTTGTGCACTGAATTTCTAAAAATCACTAATTTAGAAACAAATTGGTTATTATTTAATCGAACTTACTCAATAACTGCTTATCAATACGGAA
>JAEQML010066172.1:0-20235 GCA_016904865.1 Pissodes strobi
CTGGGTAGGTTTTCTGCGCTGGACAAGCATGGCAAGAATATCCGTGTCTGTTGCAGCAATAGCAAAGGTCGGGCTATTATACTGGTCAAGGTATCTGCATCCCCGGGGTGGAGGCTTCAGAAGGCGGGTCCAGTTTGTTTTATTCTGACCGTTTCCCCATAGTTTTTCGCTGTTGCTCTGATGACTTGGTTGACAACGCAACGAAGTATGACTGGAGAAAACTGGACTACGCAGCGCGATTTGTGCCACACTGCTCCGAACTGCTCGTTGCCCCGCCGAGTCGACTGAACCTAATTAGGGGTGCGTGCAAATCCGGATGTGGAGATGCGTGTGGATGCTGCGGCCGGTCCGCGGGAATGGTGTGCCAGAAATGATGTCATCACTGCAGTGGATAGTGTTGTAATACAGAATTGCCTCATAATGAAGAAGACCCCGATGACCCAGATGGCAACTAGAGTAATTTCATTTTAAATTTTTTTATTTCATAATTACCTTTGAAAGTTTCAAGTCATGGTATTTCTAGCCATATTTATAGACTGATTTAACCGTACATAGTAAAGCTTTTATACTACTGTTTCAGTAAAATGCATGTCCACATATAATATATTTTAAGTATTAAGTGGTACTGTTATATTTAATATGAATATATATAATTAATACGAATATATATATAAAAATTAAATATTTTCAAGGGCTGATGTGCCCTTATTTCTCATTAAACAACTCTTTTATCCCATTTTCATCTCCTTTAAAACCCCATGCACGCTCTCGCGCAAACGCCACGGCACGCGCATTCACACGCACACATACTCACACATTTAACACACTCACAACACACGCACGCACTCACAAGATGCGCGTCAGCTTGAAAATTGTCCAGATAAGCCTATTTTGTCCCGCTTTTATTAAGCCACTTCGGGTGAATTTTTTTCCTGATTGAAAAAATTGTCACTTTCGGATTGAAAAAAAAAATTTTTTTTCAAAAAAATATATTTGAATGATGACCAGATGACCCCTTGGTGCCGTGAACACTAATTTCACTTTCTAGTAGTATAAATTAAAATTGAAATATATCCATTGGCTCAAAATTTGTAAGAAAGTAAAACGCTGTTTTTAAAATTAACTATAATTTTTTTTCTATGATTTTTTAATTAAAATTAAACGTATTGTACCTACTGACTTGTGGTGTGTTATATTTATAACCGAAAAAAGTATACATACAGCCTTAAACATTCGTTTTTAATAGTCCCATGATTATGATCAATACTTTTTCGAAGTATACTAACAATATTAACAGCAATGGAGAAGGGGAAAGGGGGAGAGAGAACGTACCACAACACTCACTGGCAACATCATTCATATCGAAGTATAAGATCAGTACAGCACATATCAGAAGTCAGAATGCGGTCTGCATATTTTGCATACGGAACTCCACTGGGAGCCCGGTCTATAATGAGCCTTGACATTGAACAATTTTGTTAATATCATAGTAACCAGTCAACAAAAGTAGTGTCGAAAAGAGCTTCTTTTCAACACTACTTTGCGTATCGAAAATACTTCTTTATGATACCAAAATAGAAAAAATATATTTAACTTGTTCCTATTTGATTTAACTTGTTCGCTCTTCGTTGTAGTCACTGTCATAAAATCAAATATATAATAATAATTGCATTCCACGGCCATAAGCTGCTTACCAGTAAAATAACGCGTCTGGGATACTGGTAAATTATAACCCTTTCTAAACACTTTGATTAGTACATTAGTATACCCTATAGAATAAAACTGACTTATCTGACTGTATTGGAATATTTATTTTATTACCCAAAGTTTAAAGTATTTTGTCATTAAACGGCAAAGGAGTTAGATTTTTGCGTGATGATAATGAAATAAAAAAAAATTAAAGCACTCATAAAATAAAAGTAATATGTACTTAAATAAACAATCTTAATAAATCACAAACCAATATTAGGTAAATTGTAAAAAACTAATTGATATTATTTTTAAGCTTGCGTCAATAAAAAAACCAAAGCCAATCTAAATCAATCCAAGCTAACCTAAACTAACGAGAGTTGATTCAAATTCTGATTCTCGAATGCAAGCTCACATCAGTACTATGCAATCTGCCCCCCAACTAATTCATTATGCGTACCTTGCATAGACGTATATATATCTATGGTACCTTGTGTACCCATATGCAATGCTAAGAATTATTTGGTGTTAATCTAGGCCAGTGCTGATTCGATCTGTAATTTGATACCTACATCATCTGCATGAACTAAAAAAGTATGCGCAAATACCAAGTCATATTTTATGTTTTCAATGCAAAAAAATTAGAAAATCTTTTATCGCCAAAAAGAAAGCTGAGCACTTTCACTATCCATCACTGTATAAGATCAGTGCGTTATTCAATATTTTTCCCTACAGTATGGGACGACCTGCAATTTTTATTGACACTGTTGGCAATGTTACAAAATTTTGTGTAAGACACAATGCGTCTGTCAGAATAATTGGTAATGATTTGAGTCGGGGTCATTCTTATTTCATTCTATATACGTAATATTGTTTATTTGAAAAATAAAATTGTTTTAAGGTCGATTAGTTTGACAGAATTGAGTGCAGTTGTTGAGATCGAGCTGCGTTGTGTTTGTTCCCTGAAATCAGTGCAATGTTATGCCGGGATGGCAACAGTATCAACGAAAGTATTCCTTTTTTAAAACGGGTAAGGGATCAAACTCCCTTAACCTAGTGTTGCTTAACATCCAATCTATTCGCAATAAAATGGATGAACTCTTTATATTTTTAGATAGTATTGCTTTCCTGATATAGTGCTTATTACTGAGCACTGGCTTAGGGTTGGGGAGCCTTTTTGTATTCCAAATTATAGATTGGTATCAAAATGTTGTAGATTGGCCTCTCTGCACGGTGGTTCATTGATTTTGATTACGGAAGATTACCTGGCACAATATAATTTTATTGATATTAGTAACTACAATGATCTACTAATTGAAAAGGTTTTTGAATTTTCAATAGTTTTTAGTAGTGGGCTTAATTATTTATTATTTGTATTTATCACTCGCCAATAGGCAATGACCTAAACTTTTTGGCCAATCTTGAACATCTTTTAATCCAACTTCCAGCTAACGCCTCAATTAATTTGTCGGGTGATTTTAATATTGATTACTTTGGTACATCAAGTGCTGTGCAGAACCTTAAGAATATACTGCTGTCTTTTAGTCTAAATATGCATGTCTCTGATTCCACAAGAATAACAAACTTGACTTCTACCCTGTTGGATTATATTTGTTCGAATGTGATCTTGATTTCTTGCTGTGCTTACAATGCGGGACTCTGATCACGAGGCTGTCCAGGCATCCTTGATCTTAGGTATAGAGAAAAAAGTACCAGAAAAAAATATGACAGCATCTACTCTGCAAAGGACAATCGTCAATCGTAAATTCTATCAGCATTGAAATAACATAGATTGGAGTGTATTGGAACTTACGAATTTGCTCACACAATTTCAGTCTCAGGTTAGTGAACTTTTTAATTTCTTTCCCACTATTTCTTATTAGAAAGAAAAAAAAGAACTGGTTAACGCGAGGCATTCGGGCATCAGCGAGAAATCTACGTTCACCGCACTATATTAGGAAATATTTTATGAATAATGATGTATTTGTGACTTATTTTAATAAGTATAGAGGAATTTATAGGAGGGTGGTAGAATCGGTAAAGAGAAAGCATTTTGCTAGGTAGACTTCAGAGTTCTAAAACTAGACAGAGGGAGGCATGGTCAGTGGAGAATGAACTTAGAGGTAAGCGCCATGATTCGGGTTGCACTGCTGATTTGTCCGCAGGAGAACTTCCTTTGGATTATTTTAAAGATAAATCTGTTTCAGAAACATTTTTTTTCACTCCTGCTGATATTGTTGAAATAAAACAGATACAGGGAAATCAAAAATAAGAAATCGTCAGGTTGGGATCACTTATCTGTAAGAGTCTTGCTAGAGCTGAATGATTCTGCTTATCAGACATTGTTGGACGCTATTAATGATTCATTTTGCAACGGGGAGTCTCCGGAGATTTTAAAGCGGGCTGTGGTTATTCCTTTGCACAAGGGGGTGAGATCAATTATCCATCTAATTTTAGGCCTATTTCTTTATTGCCCACTTTGGCCAAAATACTTGAAAAACTGGTAAAGAAGAGAATGATATCGTTTCTGGACAGAAACAATGTTTTATCTTTACAGCAGTTTGGGTTTCAAAATGAAAAAAAAAATACTAATAATGCCACTGCTAGCGGATCTCTATGTGAGTTTGAATAACGGTCAGGTTGCAGCGGCCGTTTTCTGTGATTTTTCAAAAGCGTTTGACTGTGTGGATCACGGAATATTGTTGAATAAACTCAACCGGCATGGTTGTAGAGGGAATAGGGAACTTGCACAAACAAATAAAAACCGAAATAAATGCTAAAAACCATAAGTGGACATCCTATAAAAAAGTTTAGTAAGAAAAGAATCTATTAATTAAATTTATTGTGGCCAAAATCTTGAAATAAAAATGTCAAGAAATTCGAATTATTCCAGGCGCTCGGAAACGCGCGTTCACTGGTCGTGACGTAGAAGAGCATAATCAGTTTGTCTGCACCCCGCGCCGAGTGAATGGGATAAATGGACAAAAATCATTACTCTTGTTGTACTCAACGGATTTAAACTAAATAATAACCGTTCACCGTTGGGTAGCTAATACACTAAGCTATATCTGACACACAAAAAATCTGAGTTTAGATGTTTATAAAAAATGTATGCTGGCTTGTACGCTATGAAACTTTTCATATTTCTGGATTCAGTATAACACAAAACGGCAAAAAAAGTCGTAGTTAGGTTTTTCATCGCACAATTTTATTTTTTATAATTAATTAACATTATATACAAATAATAATAATAATAATAAATACATAAGTATAGGTAAAAATAAATCAATAAATTTTGACATAGATTTAATATTATACTACTAACTTTAATTAATATAGAACTTCAGAAAGAAGGTACCCAGAAAAAATAAAGATCTTAAAATGGTTAAATAATATAATAAACATTCTTAGAAAAAGGAAAGCAAGTTCAAAATTGTAAAATCATTATGTAAATAAATGAAAATTTATACCTACTTAAAAAAATAATCATTAGATCCCTAAGCAAAAAAACATGACTTTTATTGTTGAAAATAGCATAGAAAAAATTATTCGCTTTCCGAAAGGTCAGAACAGTCTGAACTTTGCAAGTCAAGTTCGCCAATATCTGAAGGCAAAATATCCGAATACTGTTGCATACAAAAAAGTCTATTTCCAAATATTCTGTGATATCATTTATGTTATCCTGTCGTGATTTGAAAGTTGTAGTCTTTCTGAAAGACGATATAAATGGATCTGAGGTAAGTAGTAGATTATTCATAATGTCCATATTTGAGCTTTTTCTAGAAGTTTTTCTTCTGTGGTTCAAACACACTTTTCGGACCTCTTTATGTCTTGCTTCAAGTGCATCCTCGGCTAGTTGCTCTATGGGCAAATCAAAAAGTTGGATAATCTCAATTCCATGAACTAGAATCTTATGTATACTGCAAGGCATATAGTACCAAGGATATAATTCAATGTAAAGATTTCTTGATTCCCTCAAAATCCGTTGAAACTGCACCAACTTGATTTTTTCTCCTATAGACACAACTCTTAAAATTTTTGAAAATTTTAATATAAGTTCTTTGTTAATGCCGGTTATCGAGGAACTTAACTCTGGGTTTTGAAAAAACCTTCTAGCCATATTCGCATAATTCGTTGATCCATAGCCAGGTTTTGGTTTGTCAATAATTAATCCCATTTGAACTTTAACCCTTCTGAAGTTTTCGTTTTTGGTTTTCAACAAGTTTTTACTTTCCAGGGTCCTTAACTTGCCAACACTTTATTGACAATATATAACAAACATTCAAAACAACGGATCCATGAATGAAGGGAAGATAGGCCAAAGTTAAGATTTTCAATTTTTGTCACTTTATCTGTGTTCATCTCCTTGAAAGACGGACCGCAAATAAAGCACGTTGCGTTGAGTTTATTCCTGATAAAGTATTGATACAGCTACCACCTAACATTGTGAAATGAAGAATATATTGCAGAGAAATCTGTACCTTTAATGTGAATGTTTAAATGTCGTATTTGTGCACATTGGCGTGTACTGTGCCTTATGAGCTGTATTTGTCTCCATTTTAGTTCAAATCACAAAATACCAACCAAAAACACTGTCACAGATAAAACAGAACAATATTACAACCCACTAAACCTAAAAACTTAAAGCATAACCTGCTGTCTCTCTCTGCGAGTCGCAATAGAAGTGGCAGGTAGATGATCGGCCGATCCGCCGCGCCGATCCTTATGCTCTATGACGTCAAATCGTGTTTAAATTGGCGCGGATTTAACGGCAACTTTAAAAATTTATAGAAACAAAACGGGTGATATTTAACACTTCAGATTTGGCACACCTTCTTTTTTAGCGTAATAGAACAGATTATTGAAATAAAAAATAAATGTGCAAGTTCCCTATTCTCTCAGGTGGTTTGGGTCTTATTTGGCCGATCGCTCCCAAGTAGTATTTTTAAATAATAAGATATCAAAACACTTATCAATTGTGAGTGGTGTGCCATAGGGGTCAGTGCTTGGACCAATTCTATTTCTGATTTACATTAATGACCTTGCTACTTTGAAGATTACTGGCAGAGTGACCTCTTTGCTGATGACACATCAATCCTGTGGCATGCTCATGCTGCCAATATGTTGGGAGATATGATTAATACTGATTTGGCTCAGGTAAAGGAGTGGTGTGGCTCCAACAAACTGTCTTTTAACATCTCAAAAACTAATCTTTTAAGCAATATAATTTTAAATAATGAACCAGTGAATTCTTGTACTAAGTTTTTGGGACTGCAAATTGATGATAGATTGAAGTTTCAGCGTTATATTTTTGTATTATTGAGAAAGATTTCCTCTGGGTGTTATGTCTTCAGGATTCTTTCTCAACACCTGGACTACACCACCTTGAGAATGACTTGTTTCTCCCTCATAGAGTCGCATTTCAGATATGGGGTAGCTGTTCTCAGTATTTGTTCAACTCTCTGTTTGTTCTTCAGAAGAGAGCTTTAAGATTCATGTATGGACTTGGAATGAGGGAATCATGTAGGCCATTCTTTGTGGAACGCAGGATCTTGACTTTGGCCTCTCTATTTTTACTGTATTGTATACAAAAAATTCACACGGCATACAAATGATACTTCCCACAACACACTCATGTTCCTTTGCCAATACCTACATCTACACACATGAAGAGTACTTTTGTATATATGGCAAAAAAAGCATTCAATAATTTGCCCGAAAACTTAAGAACTTTCACGTGTTTTAAGAGATTTAAGAAACAAGTCAAGACTATTTTAATTGGATAGAGGTTACTATAGCATGGAGGAGTACTTCCAGGATGGATGGAAAGATCTTGGTGGGGGTTAGTCTTAGTCCATTGTTGGTGTAATAAAGCAGTTGTTTGGTATTGGCTGTTAAATTTTTTCTTTATTTTACTATAACCTGGATTTTTAACCGATTTTATTGGCTTATTCACTTTATGTATTGTAATTGTATTGTCATTCTATAACTTGTTTTTTTTTAGATTAATTTATAGTTTATATTCTCTGCAATTTGTTTGCTTTGTCAATGAGATTATTTAATTCTTTAGACAATGTTTTGAATTTAATTAACCAATAACCCTACCAGTTCCTCTAATCACTTGGACAACATTTAATTAACGTTTAATCATTGATTTAGTTATATTTGTTCTAATGCAGGTGGCTTTAAATATAAAATTCCTTAAATCAGACGCATATCCAAAGCAAAATGAATTATTCCTTGTATCTATATCCTTCCTAAAAACCCAACCTTGGAGATATGTCATGTGCATTTTCTTTTGCATTAGCTATACGAGAGCCGAACTGGAGAGCTCTTTTCTTTAATATGGCTGCTTTTTGCAGACCCAGATGATAAGCCAAGGATCGAAGCAAGATTTTCTCGCCTACACCTTGAGGGATACTGTCAGACGGGTAAGTCCTAAAAAAAACATGGCTGTTACTGGCACAAAAAATGCGAAAAATGGTAGTGCATTTTTGTAAAAAAATAAGTTAAGTACAAATATCAATACACAAGACTAGACCTGTTTGGGTAAAAATAGTATGTGATTTTCTATTTTCTAAAGGTAATAGATATTTTTTGCCACCTGGGTTTAATTGCCACTCATAAAATGGTATAAGTGCATTCGGTAGTAGTTTTACATTACTGATTTATTATTTTGTGAGCATATTGTTAGATGGCATCACTTGTATCAGTTATCTGTCATTAAACTTCACAAGTTTCTCTTTATTAAATGTGAATCATTAAAGCCTGTGCATAAATAATATATAAAAAAAAACCTGTGGTTCGTCAGTTCCGCGTAACGTAACGTAGCAAAATCGAAGCTAAATAAATCGTTAAATAAACACATATTTATATTTAAATAATTGTTCTTGCATTCAAAAATTCGGAGTATGATAATCCGGTTCACCCTGATTATCCAGGATTGGGTTATTCATTCCTGCGAAAACCAAACGAGTGCCTGCTAGTGCTGCAAAAAACGGGTTCTGTTCTGGGGCCCATACTGTCCCACAGGCACATTTTTACTATTTTCGCTGACGACACCACAATCTGCTGCCATAAAAAGGAGTTGTCGGAAGCTCTGTAGGGCTCGGGCCAGGCACTGCGGAGGTCCGAAAAATGGTTCGCATCAAATCAACTCTTTCTCAACACATCAAAAACACAGTCCCTGATTTTCGCGGCCCGGGAGTTCCCTTATCAGGAGCGGGCCCCGACTAGTGTTAAATTTCTAGGAGTACATCTTGACACAAAACTGCGCTGGGACGTTCACACAGAAGCGTGTATGATAAAGCTAGGATCTAACATCTTCCTGCTCTGGGGCTTGTCAAACTGTGTTTCCTGTGAGATATTAAGGCAGGCTTATTTTTCGTTGTGCCATGCACACATTTCATATGCTTGGGGGCATACCGCTGGTGCCAAAGATGTCTTTCGCCTACAGCGAAGAGCTGTTAGGATAATTGCAGGTCTATCATATAGGGAAGATTGTAGAAATACATTCAACAGTCTTAATATAATGACACTCCCCTCCCTGTTTATACACGAGAATCTTGTGTATGTGATGCGCAACATGGGCTTGTTTAGGGCTCATGAGGAGCAGCATCCCTAACAATACCAGATACAGACGTGATTTTATACCAAGCTATCATCGGCTGGAGGGGTGCAGGGACGGACCGGGGTGTCTTGCAATACATTTTTTTTAATAAAATACCAGCTCACATGAGGGTACTGCCACTCAATTAATTCAGAACGAATGTTAAGAGGGTTCTGACAGCCTGTGCCTTTTATAGTACTAATGAGTTTTTATCATCTAGTATTACCTTTTGATTTTAGCATAGGTTTTATAATATCGTTTGATTGTAGTTTTACTGCATAGTATTTTATCGAACTGTTCGCCAACTGAGTTTATAAATTGAACTGAATGATTGATTAGTTCATCTTGAACTAAAATTTCAACTCCCAACTGAGCCTCAACATTGCGAACATTTCGAGTTTATAAATCCAGTGTAATAGTGTTCTAATAAAAAACCTGTTTTGGTTAAAATCAGTTAACCCAGTACTCGAAAAACTATTCAATTAATCGCGATTAATCGAATAACTTAACTCAATTAATCGGCAAAATCGGATAACCGATTAATCGGTAAAACCGGTTTACCGATTACCAAGGATTGGATTATTCATTTCTACGAAAACCGAATATTTCCCTGATACCGAGATTGACAGAAATCGACTGACTGAAGACGGGAATTAAAAACTCGATAAATTTATGAGAAAAAAATGTACTAAAGACTGTAATAAATAATAAGAGCTTTTGCTTCATTTTTATTTTCTTTTTAATTAAGACACTAGTAAACCCTTTAAACTAAACTAAATTATTGTTATTTTGTTATCGATATAATCTTAGACGATCACTCTAGTGAAAATGAACTGTGATAAATAATAAGAGCTTACGGATACGGATAAGGAAGGGGGTGGTGAGGCATGAATATGCCAGCCACTTGCGCACTTAGGCCACTTGAGCGGGCCCATTGCGTCGTCCTCTTAGCATTCCCTGCATAAGGAGTCGTCAACGACACCTATCGTGTGCAGATAGTCATTTAGTCTGCATTGACCGGTAAGTATTTCTGTCATTATTTTCAAGTTTTTCCTTGACAGTTTTCGAAAATATCTAGTTCTGCATTTACCAGGACCTGTTAGTGTTGCTTTGGAGTGGCGAAGCCCTTCTGCCATTCTCCACTTGGTGCTCCATTCTCGAATTGCTGTTTTTTTTTTAATTTGTTCGCGAACAGTGTCCATGGTGAGTGGCAGTATTGGTTCTGTCTGGACCAATTGTTTTTTTTTTGAGACGCTTTCTTGGCAAGAGTGTCTTGTCTACTCTCTCACTACCAAGATCTCCGGTGTGTCCTTTTTTTCAGGCGATGGTTACTCTGTTTTCTGCAGATAATTGGTTTAGTGATTTTATGCACTCCTTAACCATCAAGCTTCTGGTCTCCATTTTGTTGAGTGTTTGTACAACTGTCTTGGTGTCCGTGACGAACACTATCTTTGTTTGTGATCTGCTTCTCAGTCACTTTTCTAGCACCCATTGTTAAACCACACAGTTCAGTTTGGAATATGGTGCTGAGATTACCTAGTGGTATCTGCATTTGTATGTCGAGCTCGGGTATATAAACACCTGCGCCAGCTCCTGAGGTTCTTTTTGATCCGCCCGTGTAGATGTGGATGTCATAAGTTTGTGACAGATAATTTACTGAGTCTAGTTCAATTTTGAACCTTTTGTCGAAAATATAATTTCTGACCACAAGGTCTGTGCTCACTCTCATATCTGGTTGTATGCGGTATGCCTCGTTTAGAGCTGTTAGCAAGTAAGTTTTTAAGTGACTTTACGATTTTGGTGCAGCATGTCAAAGCAGTCCCTGATGTGCTGTTTTTTAGGCCAGATATTTTATCTCCAACTTCATTGAAAGTGGCCAATCGAAAATTAAAGCTATTCATTGCAGGTAAGTTTGAAGTTAGATAGCTGTCAAAAGAGTTTTTGGCTTTTGGTAGGTCCTTCACAATTTCATCAGCAATATTAATAAAAAAAGTTGGTAAAAGTGTGTGCATTTAGTGCATCTGTATGTATTATATTGGATGAAGAACTTTTACTTTTTAAAAGATTCCACATTGCATCATTTGGTCTATTGGAATTTTTAATGTAAGCACCATATGCTATTTTCTTAGAGCTGCAGATATTAGCTCTACAGACCTTCGTATACCCACTGACCAGTGCCTTGGTACCAACTCAGGATATTGCTTACTCATAGCATCC
Organism: Pissodes strobi; assembly: GCA_016904865.1. Lineage (NCBI taxonomy): Eukaryota > Metazoa > Arthropoda > Insecta > Coleoptera > Curculionidae > Pissodes > Pissodes strobi. Next base: position 11,516 of record JAEQML010066172.1, read on the forward strand.
AGAGCATGAAGCCTCTCCTTAGATTATCTCAATTCATAATTGTACCACTCAACCTTTATGGTCTATCACCACTGGGAATTCTTGATTTCAGGGGAAAACTGAGCTCTACGGACTCATTTATAACTTCAACAAATAGTTGAAACTTTTTGTCAGGGGTGATGTTAGGATCATTGACAAACTTTTCAACATTATTATAAAGGTTAAATAGACCCTCATTTGTAATTTTATTGGTCTATAGTTTATTCTAGATTTTGTTTTTTTTTCTGTATTAATTTTTTTAAATGAAAAACTATACCTCTATGGTCGGACAGATGATGTAAATCGAAAGGCCTAGAACAATTTGTCGAGGTGATTATGTTTGAGAACACATTGTCGAGACAGGCATTGTTTCTTGTTAGGAAATTAGCTGTCGGATGAAGACCATAGGACATCATAAGATTCTCCAACTCAACTGCCCTAGTATCAGTAGTGGTAAAATGGGCATTAAAGTCACCTGTAATAATTATATTTAGAGACAAATTTATACTGTCCAATATACATGCCATGATTTCCAAGAATTGAGAAAAATTACCATTAGGGGACCTATATACTGTAATAAGCTGGGTGGAATGTTTTTTAAGGAAAACACCTGCCGCCTCACAGTCAAGTTCGACAGAATGCTTTGAGATGTTTAAGTCATGATAGTCAACATGTGATATCAGGCCCTACAGAAACAGTACTTCACTGCCTTGCACCGAAAAGAATGCGCCGTCGGAGCGTTTCTCGACATTGAAGGAGCTTTTGATAAGGCTACTTTTCATAGCGTAAATGCGGCACTAACAAACCATAGAATCCACCTCACCATGAGGGGCTGAATCGCCAATATGCCTAAACTTAGAGCAGTAAGTAAACTTAACTATAACAAAACTGTCACAGCACTCGTAACAAGAGGATGTCCCCAAGGAGGGGTACTCTCCTCGTTGGTCTGGAATGTGATCGTACACAACCTCATAGGAAACCTAAACAAAGCAGGACTCTTTGTGATCGGATACGCTGATGACATAACAATCATTGTTGTGGGCAAGTTCGAAGGGGTTCTGTCAGAGTGAATGAACAGAGCTTTCAAAGTAGTAGAGAGATGGTGCAACGAAAACTTGTGCTATTTACAAGAAGGAGGAAGCTGAAATTCAATCCCCACCCTCTTTGTTCGGGGCACAACTCAAGCTATCAAAAGATGTAAAATATCTAGGAATCATCCTAGACAAGGAGCTTAACTGGCAGCGCCACCTAATCTTAAGTATGAGAAAGCTGTCCGAGCCTTTTACCAGTGTAGGAAAGCGATCGGGTCGGCATGGGGACTGTCACCTAAAATCACATACTGGATATGCACAACTGTCATCAGGCCTATGTTTGCATATGGCGCACTAGTTTGGTGGCCACGATCAGGAAAAATAACAGCTCAAGTCAAAATGTCCCGCCTCCGAAATTTAGCATGCACAGCTATCACTGGAGCAACGAAAACCACTCCCACCAAGGCAGTGGAAGTACTTTTCAACCCGTCTCCGTTAGATATTTTCGTGAGAAATGAAGCACAGGTAACCGCAGTACTCTTGAACTCCACGGGTACGTGGAGGGAAAAAAGCTGGGGACCTCGACACTAAGGAACAACTTAGTAAATTAACTTACAAAGTTAATTAACCATTGCGTCCTGGCTGGAGCCTTTCCCTCGGTTTTCAAAAGTGCCAAAGTAATATCCATTTTCAAGAATAAGGGTTCACCAGACAATGTTACCAACTACCGCCCAATATCCCTTTTACCTATTTTTTCGAAAATGTTTGAGTCCACTCTAAAAGATCAAATGAATTTTTATTTTGAACATAACAACTTGTCTCTTACTGGGCAATATGGGTTTTACAATAAAAAGTCAACAACCTTGGCTATTAATAATCTAATGGACCTTGTTGTGGATGGACTGGAACAGGGCTTGGACACATATGCATCTTTCTATGACCTCACAAAGGCTTTTGACTGTGTCTCACACTCCATTTTGCTTAAAAAACTAGCACACTATAATTTATCAACTGTGAGTATGTCTCTCATTGAATCATACCTTATTGGTCATACTCAATATGTCTACTTTAGCAACAAAAAATCTCAAACTTTGGACATTGACACTGGGGTACCGCAGGGCTCAGTGCTGGGTCCTCTTTTCTTCCTAATTTATATAAACGATCTGTCAGGCTGTCAAAGCAGAGGCATGCTCATTCTTTTTGCTGATGACATTACCAAAACAATTACATATCATCCCACTGATTCCTTGGCTGATATTGTCAGTGACATGCAGTCCAATCTGTTTGATTGGGTTGCTGCCAATCAGCTTAGCCTTAACAGATCCAAGACTTGAGCTTCACTCTCCGACAAAATAAACCTGACCTGCCCTGTGATCCACATGTTAAGTTTCTTGGAGTTGTTCTTGATCCTGGACTTACGTGGGAGGTCATGTTAGTCAACTGAGTGGAAGATTATCAAAAATTATTTACCTTATTAGGACACTTTCTCATAATGTGTCTCTCCCTACTCTTATGTTGGCCTATCATGCTTACTTCTCATCTCAAATGTCCTATGCAATTTTAAACTGGTTTTAGTTCTCATGCAAGAAAAATTTTCGGTCTGCAGAGGAGATGTGTGCGGGTCCTGGCTGGGCTTGGGTATCAAGATTGCTGCCGTCAGTACTTTACCTCAAACTCAAACTCAAAACATGCTTTATTGCCCAAAATACAATGTATTTGCTGACAAAGCTCTATAATCTGCAATGCAGAAGCATCAAATACATGAAAAAACAAGTGGTAATTTCAAAAGGACCTACTAAATAAAATATGACAAAAACATAATGGTTAAAAAAATACTAAACTAAACAAACGTCACTAAATAAACACATTTTAGATGTGCATACTTATTTGCCCTATCAGTCACTATAATAACTATTGATTCAGGCCAAATGCCAAGATAAACTATACATATCCATGTACATGGTAGCCAAGTCAAGTCAAAAGATTGCTTAAAAGTCCTAATAACAATACATAGTTATTGACAAAACCATTAAAAAATTGAATTTAAACTTACAAAGAATATAAAGTTCATAAAGGTCTATTAAAATTTAGATTAAAATTAAGCTAAAACTAGATTAGGAGTATAAAACGAGTTCACAAAGCAACAAAAAAGGAGAAAAAAAAAACAAAATGCAACGCAAAAGTGCAAATGGAACAGATAAAAACAAACGAGACAAAACCACATTTAATTTAAAGAGTCATTATAAAATTCTGTAAAATTGTAATAAGCCTTATCAACCAAAAACTTTTTTGTTTGCCTCCTGAACCCTCTATCACATTGCAGCCTTCTCAGGTTTATAGGAACATGATTAAAAAGTTTTCTACCGCCGTATATAATAGAACTTTTAATTTGTTCTGAGTGGGGGATAGGCAATCTGAGAGTATAAGTCTGGCGGGTATTGTAAGGACCATTCAGAGATAACTCGCTTCTATATTTTCTAAAGATTAGACAGACTGTTTCCAAAATAAACAGGCAACACAATGTCAAGATTGCATGTTTCAAAAATAAGGGGCGACAGGAATCACGAACCTTGGCTCCCGATAAATATCGAATTGCTCTTTTTTGCAACACAAAAACTGAATTAAAAAGGTAATCAGAACAAGAGCCCCAAAAACAAATGCCATATTCAAGGTGGGACTCAATTAGAGCAAAGTATGCAGCCCTGGCAATGGAGAAGTCTAAGTTAATAGATATAACCCTCAAGGCATAACAACCAGACGATATTTTACTGCACACATGCAAGATGGTTCTCAAATTTAAGCGAGCTGTCAATCGATAAACCCAGGTACTTGTTAAAACTGGGCGCAGCAATAGGTTCATTTTCCAGATAAACGTTCCCCATGACACATTTGAAATTTAAAACGTTGGTTTTTCCTATATTAAAAGTTAATAGATTTGCGTCACACCATCTTTTTATCTTCAACAGATCTGACTGCACATTCTCATTCAATCTGTCAAGATCCGAATCGTGCCAGAGAACGGTCGTGTCATCTGCGAAGATTGTGAACTTTCCCACTATTGAAAGTTGGGGCAGATCGTTAACATAGATTAAGAAAAGTAGTGGCCCCAGTACAGAGCCCTACGGAACTCCGGTATTGATATTTAGTTCGCCTGAGCTGGTATCATTTAACCTAACCGTCTGCGCACGCCCTGACAAATAGGAATGAAACCACTCCAAGGCCACTCCCCTAAACCCATACACCTCCAGCTTCCACAGCAGTATTCTGTGATCTACGCAATCAAATGCTTTAGACAAATCACAGAAGACCGCTGCGGCAGCCTCACCGGCGTTCAGTTGGTTGAACAGCTGTTCCAAAAAGTTAAAGATGGCGTCACTTGTACCCAATGACTCTCGGAAACCAAACTGCTGAGCACTCAACAACCCAAGCCCACTCAAAAACGAAATCATCCTCACCCTGACCAGCCTCTCTACTACCTTAGCCAAAGTAGGCAACAGTGCTATTGGCCGAAAGTTTGATGGAATATTATGATCACCTCCCTTGTAGAGGGGTACAACCACAGCTTTCTTAAGACAGGTTGGAAAAATTCCTGACAGAAATGAGGTATTTATTGCCTCAGCAAGAGCATGTAGAGCACCAGGAGGCAAGGCCAGAAAAATCCTCAAAGAAAGCCCATCCCAGCCTGATGCATTTTTATTTTTAATGTTTGCAAATGTGCTTTTAACTTCATCTGCTGTAGTGGGAGAAAAAAAGAATGTTTCAGCAACAGCAACATGGCCCATATACTTCCTGGGGTCGTCTCCCTGTGAAATATTATTGGATAATTTGGCGGCAATATTGCAATAAAATGAATTAAGGTCATTAGCATTTAAGGTACTTGATATAGTTCTAATAGTATTTTTACCCCTTAAGTCATTGACGATTCTCCAGGATTCTTTCGACTTGTTTACAGAATTTTTAATTGAAAATAAGATTTCTTGGCAAGCCGTATAGTGCTTCTGTAGATCCTGCGGTACTTGTTGAAATATTCTAAGAAATAGGAGTTGTTCATTGAATATTTCCTTATGTAATGAAGAGAACGCATATTTTTCCCAGAAACACGCAAACCCTTTGTGTACCAAGATTTTCGTTTCTTTTTTTTTTATATTGACAATAGGAAAAGCCAAATTAAATCTCTCATGTACAAGTGAGTGGAATTGTTCTAATGGGCTGTTGGTGGCCGAAACACTGTTCCAGTCTGTCTGGCCACACAACAATGCAAACTTCCTAAAATTTTTAACAGTATAAAGTCTACCCCGTCTTACATCAGATGCAGAGGCATTAACAGTGACAGGCAGGGAACAAAATATGGCCTCGTGATCAGACAACCCGGCATTAATGGTTGTGCATTTAACCTGATCTCGACTGAAATTTGTACATACATAATCTAAAGTTGAAGAAGATAACGCTGAAAACCGAGTTGGCCCATCCACGTGCATTTCCAGATTAAATGAGCTCAACAGGCCACACCGTGACCGACTGTATCTATCGGATTTGTTCAAGAAATTTACATTCAAATCGCCAGTCAAGACCAAAGTGGCATCAATTGGAATCTCGCTCAACAACATTTCCAACTTTTCTAAAAATAATTCTACGCTACCTAAAGGGGATCTATATATCCCTAAGACATACATATTTAACTTACTACAAAACGCAGCAGAGAATTCGAATTCCCTTTCATTCAATAGGTGATTGAATCTATCAACTAATGCAAACCCAAACCTACTCTGAAAGTCCTTTCGCACCATAATCAATGTGCCGCCATGCGCATATTTTTCACGAGAAAATCTAGATACAGGCACATAATTAAAAACGTCTCTCTTCATGTACTTACTTTTCCATCCTTATATATCTACCACTGCCTTACCTATATTAAGGAAAGCATCTCTCATTTCTCCTGACATGAAAATGTTCATAAGCACTTAACTCATAACCGTAATGACATACTCCCTGATTTTCACAGATTATCAAGAACACGGAGGGCACTGATTATTTCTGCCTTAAATTCTTCAATATCCTATCACACCACATAAGGGTGCTAGAGTTTAAGCAGTTTATTTCCAAATTAAAAAAATATTTAATTAATAAGGCCGTTTATTCATTTGAGGACTATCTCCAGAATAATTTTTTTGACTTGAATTAATTTTAGAACTAGGTATGCATGTATTATTTTAAAATTTTAAAACTGTATGTTATTGTAAGTACTTCTTTTTGTTATAAAGTGCTTGTCATTAATTTAAAAATGTATGTCTTTGCTGTGTACTTAGGATGTAGAAAGATTTTAACCAATATTTTAATTATAATAGTTAGTAAGTTATTTTTATCACTCTGAAACCTATTGTTTTCCTTATCTGACTTGTATACGCATTTTTTGTTGTGCTTTGTACCACTAATATAGATCAGTGCTTTGTACCAATAAATATTTGATTTGATTTGAAGACGTAACAACCAATCATCCGAATTTTAAGCTCCAGGGTGATATCTGATCTTGTAAAAAAAGTGTTCATACCCATGAAGATTTTCCTCGCCTCCTGTTCAATTCTTAAAATTTCTTTTTTCGGGTCACATTGACTGCTGATATTAGCTCCTCGTTATTTTATTGATGTGACTTGTTCGATTGTTTGCCCTTTAAAACGTACGTGTACAATCATCGGTGACTTAGAATAAAATCAGTACTTTGGTTTTGGAGATATTAAATCGAACATTTGGCATAGTGAACTACATGGTCTAGTATATACTTGTTCATCATTTGCTATTATAACGTTATCGTCAGCGGTATGTTAAAATATTTAAATTATTCATATTATTATGTTACAGATACCTGTGTTAAATTACTCAAGAATGAACACATTTGATAATGTACAACGCGATTTTAAATTGAACGAGACTATTATATTTTAAATGCTAATTGTAACCCTTTATAAGTTGGTTAAACCCTGAACAAATACATATTATAAAAAAAAAGTATGAAAGCCTATGCTATTTATTTATTCTTACTTTTCCCAACAATGCAGGCCTCTGACAAACTCGACTACATGTTCATCTAGATAAGGTGTTCGTAGCTGCCGACCATGGTCTGATACGACCCTATCGTCCCTGCCTAGATTTCTGTAAGGAAGATTCATCCAATCTTCATCAAGTGTTTCTTGTAAGCCCTAAAAATTATTTATGTCAACACAACTGTAACAGAATCCTCCAAAAATACCATGAAGTAGTAAAAATAAAGATGTCAAATTTTAAAACAATCAAAAATGGTAAAATTATGGTAATTCATGGCTTGAAATAATGTAAATTATGTAGATGGAAAAGTACAGTATCAACAAATAATTCATGAATGACTTTGTTAAATATTTGGCTTGAAATTGAACTCTTTTAAGACCAGAAAAAAATCTTAAGATACAATTTTCTGTTAAAGAATATATGAGCTTAACAAGAGAATATATATTTACTTTCCATGAGTATCTTTTGAAAGCTGTTCTATGTCTACTGTATCCACCAAATAGTTCATCAGCACCCATACCAACGATTAAAATCTAAAATAAAAGTTTTTATAATATAACAGCCACAAGCATTTTCAAACTTGGTAGGTGTTGTCTTTCTTTCTGTTTTCAACTGCAAGTTATTATTAAATTATAAACTTACTCTACTGGGTGAAATGTAATCTATTCCTTGCCCCTTACTAGCAAACCACAATGCACAACCAAGGCTTTCATCCAAAATAGTATTAAGAGGATATATCAAGTCCGCTATATGTCTATCTCTTTCTTGATCTAAGTTTTCCTTAGGTACATTGACTTCAACAAAATTCCATACTCTATCTGGGCAACAAAGTTTCAACTCTTCAAGTGTTTGTAATCCTATAAATTGTGAAATATTACCCCTTGAACTTAAGGCATTATGTAAATTAAAGACTTTGTATGTCACAGCAAAAGAAAAGTATATATATTTTAGTGGGTTTTTGTTGACCATTTTTATGCACTGACTGTACATCACATAAATTTAGGAAATGGAACAAAATGTAATAAGTTCAAAAAATATATTATCTTAACCTTGCTACTTGCCCGTAAGTCTATCTGGAGATTGGTAGCTGTTTGATTCATCAAATGAGACATTGATTAAATCTATAGGTCGACTCTTATCTACATACTTGTCAGAAAGAGCTGCCAAGACAGCACAGTCGACACCTCCTAAAATGTAACATTTTGTTAATAATGATTATTCGAGAGTAATAAATTGCTCACGTTTTCCTTAAAGGTAATAAGCAAGGATGTGCTTGAGGATTATTTTGCAATCTTCTTAAGCTTATTGAAAAAAAAAACCTTAATTTTCAAAAAAAGTGAATCATTTCTGCATTTCGAAAACCATAAGCAATTTGATTGATTGATTTTGTCAAAGATTTGCATAAAAACTTTCCACTTAAGGCAAGGAATTTTCCATTATCCCAAATGATATTATTACTAAGGTTAGTGATTCTGAAATGAGGAAGAAAATTATTATTTTATTTTTATTATTATTATTGCGAGCAGCAGTGAGCGGAAATTCCGATAAGATGCTGCATTGTGCTAAGTCTATACTTTCACAGTTTGTTTATCACAGCTTAATCCCACTTTTTTATTAATCACAGATTGTTAT
>JAEQML010066173.1:0-20234 GCA_016904865.1 Pissodes strobi
GTACTATTTCCCCAAAAAAGAATTCCATATTTTAGCCGAGAATATACCTCACCATAATATACATTCAGCATTGAATCCAGACCCAGCACCTCCCTTAGATTTCTAAAAAGATATAATATTGAAGATAGCTTTGCTTTTAAGGCAGAAGAGTGACTTTTCCAATTTAAAACATTGTCAATGTGTAAACCCAGGAAACGCACAGATTTTACCTTCTCTAAATTTTGGCCATCTATATTTAGACTTGTCTGAATATTTGCTCCATTTTGCACTGTATGAAACCTAATATAGTTTGTTTCAGAATTATTTAAGTATAGATAGTTATTACAGAACCACTTATCTATTTGTTTCAATGTGTCGTTGCATATATTCTCAACCATATTAGCTTGCTAATCCGATATAATAAGAGAAGTATCGTCTGCGTAGAGAATGGCAGACATAGAGGCATTTAAACACGTCTCAATATCATTTACGTATAGAAGGAACAGCACAGGGCCCAATATAGAACTCTGCGGTACCCCCATCTGCACATCAACCCTACCAGAGAAAGCTCCGTTCACCTCAACCAGCTGCTCCCTATTATTCAAAAAGCATAAACCACCTTGGGTTCGTGTATGCAAAAAGGATTTAACCCATTCTAAAGCAGGGCCTCTGATGCCATAAACCTCCATCTTATACAACAACCGATCATGATGTGTTAGTTGATTTACCGCATCTAAAACCATGCTGACTGTTTGTCAATACCAGACCAGAATTACCTTATTTATTTTAAGCTGCTCTGGGAACTGGCGAGTACCGAATGACAAATTTATTATGATGCACAGTGGTTCGACTATACAGTCTGCGACCTGCTTTAATAAATATGTGGGCACCTCGTCTACTCCTGACGATTTTCTCATCTCTAATCTCGGAGGGAGCATTCTTAAAAAAGTCAGCAAAGTAGTTTGCAATTTCGTTATTTTCCACTAATATATCTGAAACATCCTGTAGTTCGTAAGTCATTTCTTTAGTTCCTTATTAGTCAATTCTTTGACTATATTCCAGCATGCTTTAGATTTATCGTGGGATTTATTTATGTAGTTTTCAGAGAGAACAGCAGATAAAATATATCTGCCTAAAAGCTGGAACGTTTTACCGAAATAGGTTCTTATTCAGAAATTTCTGTTTATAGTGATTTATAAGATAGGTAGGTGGCATGCTTGGACAAAAATTTAAACGATTAGATCATAGCACCATAAAAATTATAATTGCTTAAATAATATGTTTTGGGGAATTTTACTGTGGGAAGGAGAAATATGCAACTAATATTCAGCTTGGCTATTAAACATATTTAAAATCAATATTATACGAATATCTATATAATAAATGAAATCTTTTTTACATCATCTTCATACTCATCTCGATGTCGAGCCATTTTCAAATTGGAGCGCTTTTAAATTTATGACAAATATCGTGGGACACCGGATGTTTACTATCCATCGAAATTACCAAATGAAACCTGTTAGGCAGGTTGAAGGCGGTCATAAATATTTTGTTCACAAACTAATGGGATTTATTTGAAAAATACCCCCGCTATTAGTAAACGCTATGTATATTAGTTTCGTGAATAATGTTTATTACTTTAACATGTAAAACGATTTCCTATATGGTAAGAAAAAAAAAATAAACCGGACACTATACCAAATTCTTAAAAGATTTTCTTTTACTGACATATTAAAAAGTCCGTTTAAGGTAATTTTTTAATATAAAGTGGCCTCATCTCTTCTTTTATGCGATATTCTTAAATAAAAATCAGTACTACCAACCCAATAATGTTGCTTTAGCAAATCGACGGAGTTACGAGTGCGCGGTCAAACAAGTTTTGTTGCAAAAAAGACTATTTGACCCACTGTTCGTCCTCCCTAGGTCAACCAATCCATCTTAGCCATCGCCCAGCCTAGTGTTGTAAAAGAAAGCGGCGATGTTGCCAGAGGAGGCTGTTCTCAGAAAGACCATGGTTGGCCGTCGGCGTCGCTCTCCCAAAATGGATTCCCTTAGTTCCGAAACAGCGCTGCAGTCGCAGAGCAAATGCCTACTGTTTCGTTCTCCTGTTCCCATTAGCCGCTGCATAGAGGTGTCTCGCATAATGTCATTGTATAGAGATGTTTTCTTAACTGGCAGTGACCAGTCAGAATCCCCCCTATGAGTCGTAGGTTGTTCCTTGACATACCCAGATATGCCTTTACTGCAGACTCACTGGGGTAGCTTAGTATCTCCCTGGTAAGTCGGCAATTAGTTGTTTTGTCCTATCTTGCCCTAAAGTATTCATGGGTGATCTTTTTTTTTTATCATAACATGCATCCACCTATATTGGGGTTTGGAACCTTCGGCAACATGCACTAAAACGGAGTTTTATCCACAATACCGAAACAGAATTATTGCACTCGACGCGCATTTCGCTAACCATGTTAGCATCATCAGGAGATGATTAAAACTGCAGTCTTAATTCATACTAAGTAGTATCAAATGCAGGAACAATAATTCATACTACATACCGAGAGAGAGCATCAGATTCCAAATATTATGAAAATAGTTAATATAAATATTGATATTTCTATTATATAACTAATAAATTCTTCTGTGGTAGGTATATAATTTATATATTTTTAATAAGTTATTAATATTGATATTAAAACTTGAAACCTAGAACAAATAAATACATTGAACAACCAATAAAGTCATATTTTACAGTTGTCAATCTGTCCAAAATAATATAATAATATTAACATAAGGACAGGACAAACACTTAGGTGGTACTACTTGATAAAACCTTTAAAATGATAACTGCAAATTATTTTATTCTCTAATTCTGAACAGTGTAGTACTTATATGCGCTCTCAATCAAAAACTATTTTGCCCACTTGTCAAACCTTTTCTCACAGCCTAGTCTTCTTAACTCAAAAGGAAGATGATTAAATAATTTCTTGCCTCCATAAATCAAAGAAAGAAGATATACTAAAACAAACCGTGTTTTAAATATAGACACAACATAAGCTTAAAATTTCATGTTTTACGAATAAAGGGTGACAAGAATCCCGAAGTTTAGCCCGACACATATCCTCTTTTGCAATACGAATACCGAGTTAAATATCAACACAGACAGTAAATCTCCCTGTTATTGACAAATAAGGTAGGCCATCCACACAAATCAAAAAGAGTAATGGTAAACACCCGTGTTTACGCTTTGTTCGACATTAGGTTTGTTCTAGCAGCGATTTCAAACGGTTTCAAACCGTCCGGAGTTTGCGTATAACGATATAAGTGTCGCTTATATCGTTATGCGCAAACTCCGGACGGTTTGAAACCGTTTGAAATCGCTGCTAGAACAAACCCATAGTTTTTGTAATTAGGCGTAAGCACCTGAAATAGTTTGGGTTAGATAGGAGTGAAGCCACTCCAAAGCTGTTTCCCTAAAATCATATGCCTCCAACTGCAAAACACAGTCAAGCTCTTTTGATAGGCATCTTTAAGGCAAGATGGATACTTTCTCGCATTAAAAGGTAATGCCGAAAACATTTTTTTCTACTACCGTGAGTAAAGTATTCCCTTTACGCACTCTCTAAGATTCGTAAAATAGGCCTTTTAATGTGCAGTGCTTAAAATAAGTTATCTTACGCACTAGTGCGTAAAGTAAATCTGACATATTTTTTGACATTTAGAGCAGTGCGTAAAATAATGTATTTTACGCACTAGTGCATACAGTAATTTAATAATCTTTTTATTTTTTCATACATTATTCGGTAGTAGAAAAAAAATTTTATGCTACTCATGGGTAAAAAACCCTTATTCATGGGATTGTCGCACGAGACGTTCATAAAAAAATTTCACTTTACACACTTGTTGCATAAATAACTATTATAAACATTCTGTTCCAACCAGATACGTTTTTTTTTATTGGACCAAGCGAGTTCTCAATTTCAACAGCATAGTGGGAACAACAAAATATGTGTCAGATGCTGACACATGATCGAGGATCCTTCCCCTGTGTTATATTATGTCCTAACTTGCCAGAGACACTACAACAGAATTAATTCAGTTTATCTAAATTCAGGTTGCTATAGGAGCAGGTGATTTACCATTCCTCCATCGTAGATCATTTATAATTAAATTGCAAGGAAATTTCGTGATCCATTACAAATTTTCGGATGTAATGAAGTAAGCGCATATTTCTTTAAGAAATCTTTAATCCGGATGATTAAATATGTTATCCAATAACTGAGTATTTCGATTGCATTTCTCTAGATAATCCACATTTAGATCATACCAGAGAACTAAAAAAGCACTCACGGAGATATCAGTCAACAACTTCTCTAATAACAATTCCATATTTGAAGAAGATTACCTATAAGTACCTGAAATATAAACATTTAGTGTAGGTACAACAATAAACGATTGAATATTCAAATACTTTTTCTTCTATCAAATAGGCAAACTTATCAATACAAATAAAATGAAAGCATCCAAAAACTGATCCGACAAACTGCAGTTTTAATCATCTCCTGATGATGCTAACATGGTTAGCGAAACGCGCGTCGAGTGCAATAATTCTGTTTCGGTATTGTGGATAAAACTCCGTTTTATAACATGTATCAATATAGCGATAGGTAGGTTTGAAAGGCCAACTCCCATAATATTTGAACCGGCTGCCTTCCTAGCCAATTTACTCGATAATTTGCTAGCTTCACACTGTGCATGCCCCTTAACCCAGCACACAGAAATTCTGTTTTTGAGGGCGGCATCCTCCCGTAAATTGTGGCATTCTAGTACTAACTTGGCTGTAAGTTTATAACTTTTCAGGACCAGTAGTGATTGTCTACTGTCCGTGTAGATTTTAATATTCTTGTTCTCAGTAATCCTGCGAATAATCTCTTGTGCGGCTATACATGTAGCAACATGTTCAGACTAGACTATGCTTACATGTTCCTCCATAGAACATTTGAGTTCAATTCGCTAGCTTCTGGTGTAAATTCTACAACCTGCTCCCTCCTAGGTTTTTGAGTCATCCACGAAAATGTTAAATGTTAGTTGTATTTATTTATCATATAGTCTGTCGAAGACAAACCTAAGAGATATGTTGTCTGCGCTGGCCTGTAGTCCGAGTCTTCCGACTGCCCCTTCCCACAGGCGGCGTCCAGTCTCTCAACATTCCTGGGTTGTACACAACGTATCTGAGCCTTAGCAATGTAGTCAGAGCCACCTCCTTTAGATAAATATCTTGGAGCGGCAAGCATAACATTGCTTCCATGGCGTTGATTGGGGGGTTGTTCTTGAAGCAGGAATGATTATTTATTACGTAATAACAATAGAACATATTTTTTAATAATTTTTAGTTTTTATATCTTATTCTGTATTATTTCTAAAGACAGGTGATTTTTTTTTGGTTATAACTTAAAATTATTATGTGGACAAGCAGAATACATAATTAAAGTGTTGTTATTATTATTAGACATGTTATAGTTAAGTAATAAATTTTATCTTTCATTGTTGGCGTTTTTCGATACATGTGATCTGATGAGTTGAGTCGCTTCTCTTATTTTATAGTTTTACATCGAAACGTAATTAGTATGGCTAACTGGAGAAAACTGTGCGGAATTAAGTGAAGGTTGTTTAGTTTCCCCGTAATGGGTGAAATATATGATAACTAACCGAATACAAAGAACTTAATATATGCAAAACCTTATCAGTGCAAGAAATTCCATTTATAGATAGACGTTTATGTGTGTGTATGGCAAATAATATATAAGACAGGCGCAACTTTAAGTTGTTTTGAGTTTATTGTTTAATTTTATCTTCCGTCAAAACGGATTTTAAGTTTGGATTCAAATGTAGCGCTAATAAAGATTATGTTAATTTCGGTTTCATTGTATAAAGAGGCGTATTAATTCAGGGAAACAAAGAAATTGGTGCTCCAAAGAATGCGATGCCATGAAGACAATTGTCGTTTTAGACCTACAATTGACGAATTGGAAAACTTTCGCTTGGCAGATTAGCAGATTACGAGTTTAGAACTCAATCTCTAAGGGAGCATTAATTGCTGAAACATCTGTAAGCTGAAAAAAATATTTCTGCCTTCCATGAAGAGAGAGCTGGCATGAAGAACGAAATAAAGGCCAAAGAGTCAATGCACAAAAACAACGTTGAAAAACTCAAGAATTTGAGAGAGAATATGGTAAAGACTTTAAATGCGAAACGCGATGAAACCGTTAGTTTGCATCATGAACTAACAGAGTTGTCGGAACAGAAGGGGTCTCTGGGAGTAGCAATGTGTAACCAGTTGAATAAAATAAATTATCTTCAAAAATAATTTGACGAATTAAATGAATTGAATGATTTCTTCAATAAGAATTTTAGAGGATTAATAACATTAATACTATTTTACTGCAATTGGAAGACTAAAGAACATATTGGACGTTTCAAGTTGTCAAGACCTGCGTTAACTGATCCTTAAGTTAAAAAGTTTATTCTGATTGGTTCTGATAATGGCTTATATATGGATGCAGTTGTAGTATCTGAGAGGGAGAATGAAGATGCTGGTGAAGATAGCAATGTTGAATTAATTGGCTTAAAAGACGGTAACTAGCAATTTTTCTGCTTTGCTAAGATATTACTTATATTGCTCTTATCAAGCGATAGGTTATGTTGCTAATGAGACAATTATATAGCCAATAAGTCGAAATGTGTTCCCACTAATTATCAACCATACAGATAATGACTATGTTTCGGTGCGGTTGACTCTTAGCTATAGTTTGCCTAACGTTCTCAACTGAGATAATTATTATCGCTTGGGAGGAAGACTAATTTGAATTTTTGGTTTAAATGTGATTTTAAATACTGTTCTCTGTCTAAATATTTAGAGTTTTTAAGTTTATTCGGTCTTATATATGCGATTGTAATTTTCGATGAAAGTGATTACAGATATCGGCGAAGAATCTGGCGGACTCAATGTGTAAATTGTTTTTCATGTATATTATTTGTGCAACTAACAATACTTGTACTAGGTCTAACATTTTGTTAAAGTCAGTGCCTTCAGTTAATGTATGTAAGTAGGAGTTTTCCTTTTAGGAGGTAATTCGAAGTCTGCAAGTCCAGTTGCTAATATATGCTCTTTTTTTTAGAGCCACCTCTAGGTTGAATGGTCTTGACTTAGTTTGGGTATTGAATATCCAGTCAGTTAGATCGAAGACTAATGATGTATTCTTATTTTTAGAATTGTTAAATTTCTTAGCATAGTAGTATTGGTGGAGCGCTGGTTAAAACATAGTGAGCCATTTTATAAGTTTAATTATGTCCCTTTGTCGAAATACTTTCGCCTGGAATATTTGCATGATGCTACTTTGATTATGGTAGAGGATCAGTTTTTGGATGCTTTCATTTTATTTGTATTGATAAGTTTGCCTATTTGTTAGAAGAAAAAGTATTTGAATATTCGATCGTTTATTGTTGTACCTACACTAAATGTTTATATTTTAGGTACTTATAGGTAATCTTTTTCAAATATGGAATTGTTATTAGAGAAGTTGTTGACTGATATCTCCGTGAGTGCTTTTTTAGTTCCCTGGGGTGATCTAAATGTGAATTATCTAGAGAAATGCAACCGACATACTCAGCTATTGGATAACATATTTAATCATTCGGATTAAAGATTTCTGGAAGAAATATGCGCTTACTTCATTACATCCGAAAATTTGTGATGAATAATGAAATTTTCTTGTAATTTAATTATAAATGATCTACGAAGGAGGAATGGTAAATCACCTGCTCCTAGCAACCTGAATTTAGATAAACTGAATTCATTCTATTGTAGTGTCCTCGATCACTTGTCAGCGTCTGACATATATTTTTTTGTTCCCACTATGCTGTTGAAATTGAGAACTCGCTTGGTCCAATAAAAAAAAACGTATCTGGTTGGAACAGAATGTTTATAAGAATATTTTCGGCATTACCTTTTAAAGCCTTTCACGTTTTTTCTGCAGCATTAAACAAATCTTCCTTTGTGAGAAAATATCCATCTTGCCTTAAGGATGCCATCGTGGTATCACTTTTCAAGAGTGGAGATGGTAACGATCCTCCAAACTATTGTCCAATTGCTTTATTGCCTACGTTGGCAAAGATAGTGGAGAAACTTGAACATGATCTCTTTTCTGAATGAACGTAATCTGGAGAATGCCCAGCAGTTTGGATTTAAAATTTTGGAGTTGATGTGTGATGCCATTATAGCTTTTCTCGAACATCTGTACGTCCACTTGAACGCAGGAAAGGCTGCAGCGGCAGTGTTTTGTGATCTATCAAAAGAGTTTGACTGTGTTGATCGCACCGGCTATGCAAGTTGGAGGCATATTATGATTTTAGGGAAACAGCTTTGGAGTGGCTTCACTCTTATCTAACCCAAACTATTTCAGATGGTGACGCCTAATAACAAAAACCATATTGAACAAAGCGTAAATACAGGTGTTCCGTAGGGGTCTAGACCCATTACTCTTTTTGATTTGTGTGAATGACCTGCCTTATTTGTCAATAACAGGAAAATTTACTGTCTGTGTCGATATTTAACTCGGTATTCGTATTGCAAAAGAGGACGATTAGATATATGTGTAGGGCTAAACTTCGGGATTCTTGTCACCCTTTATTCCTAAAACATGAAATTGTAAGCTTACGTTGTGTCTATATTTAAAACACGGTCTGTTTTAGTATATCTTCTTTCTTTGATTTATGGAGGCAAGAAACTATTTAATCATCTTCCTTTTGAGTTAAGAAGACTAGGCTGTGAGAAAAGGTTTGACAGGTGGACAAAATGGTTTTTGATTGAGAGAGCATATAAGTACTACACTGTTCATGATTTTTATAATTATGGAATAAAATAATTTGCAGTTATCATTTTAAAGCTTTTGTTAAGTAGTACCACCTAAGTGTTTGTCCTGTCCTTATATTAATATTATTATATTATTTTGGACAGATTGACAAGTGTAAAATATGACTTTATTGGCTGTTCAATGTATTTATTTGTTCTAGGTTTCAAGTTTTAATATCAATATTAATAACTTATTAAAAATATATAAATTATATACCACAGAAGAATTTATTAGTTATATAATAGGAATATTAATATATATATTAACTATTTTCATAATATTTGGAATCTGATGCTCTCTCTCCGTATGTAGTATGAATTATTGTTCCTGCATCTGATACTACTTAGTATGAATTTGTATTGGCAACTAAAATATTAAGAGTTTTTTTTAAGATATTTTAATTTGGTATTAATAATATTATTACCTTCTATATTCGGGGCAATATTAAATACATGAGATATGTTTTTACCTCAGCATTTTCATCTATTCTATTATATTATAGAAATTATTACAGTCCTTCCTCATTCTAATTCAGGATGTCAGAATTCAGCACATATTTTAATATTTAGATTTTTGTATTTAGGTTCTATTGCAAAACTAATGAGGTAGTATTTTGCTCTTCTCTTTTCGTTCTATAAATGAATGCATAGTAACCATATTCGAACACAGAGTGTAATAATTGGATCACAGACTGTGATCGTGATTCACAGTGTTCGTTTATGAACACTAATGAAAAACACGAGCGGAATGATTTTTAGCCTCGAGAAAAATACCTCCCTTGCGTGTTTGGTCTTTAACGGGACCTTTTCCGCTGTTATAGAATGTCTGTAACTAGTCGTTGTATAGTCTGCACTGGAAGCCATAAATAATGGGGAATGCATATTAAAGCAGCAAGTAAAGAATTTAAAAGCCCCATAGCTCTTCTTTATTCCATGGAGAGCATCCTATTCAGTGTCCGCTGAATCCAAAGCATTAGGATATGGAAAAGCAACCAGACTATGCTAAAAGAATTGAAGAAATAAGTGAGGATTTAGTTGAAGTAGAAAAAGTAAAACAATCCGAAACAGAAGTGGGCAATAATTTTAGAATAAAGAAGAGGTACAAATGAAGAGACAGCAAATCAGTAGTAGAGAAAGTAGAACTAGCTAAAAGAGGAATAAAAATCTAGGCATTGCTGAAATAAATGACGAAATAAGATTGGAGTTAAAGGAATTAGAGAAAACCACTTTCCTGAAACACAAATGGATGATACTGAAATAAATGAAGAACATGTGGAATTCTTACCAGAAAAAATCTATAAGCTAATGGAAATACAAATAGAGAAAATTCTAATTAATTTTTAGTATAAAGTTTTAAAGTTTTTTTATTTTCGATTCAAAAGTCAAATGAAGAAAGGAAAAGTGCCTAGCATTCAGTTCAGAACAATGGAAGGCAATAAGGAAAAAGAGAAAGATAAAGGAATCAAATAAGATAAATACATGAAACACAACAAGAGTTGGTTCAGTACTAGAAAAAAAGGATTAGAAAATCGGGACAATGCTGAAGCAAATGAAGAATTAGTGAGATTTTGCGGAAGTAGAGAAAAAAAAATCAAAGACAAAAGTAGGAAGTAATTACAGATTAACAATAAATGAAGAAACAATAAGTGTAGTAGAAAAGGAAGAGTTAATTCAGAGAGCAACAAAAATGCTGACAATGCTAAAACAAATCACGAAATAAGATTGAAGTTAACGGAAGTAAAAAAGAATATCTTCCTGTAACGAAAATAAACAATAATGGAATCAATGAAAAACGAATAAAAATATTGCCAGAAAAACAATGCAATAATGTAATGGTGATATAAATAGAGACAAATCCCTAGTAAAGAAGTACCTCTAACTACCCATTTTTTATATAAAATTGAAGACAACGAAATGAGAAACAAGCTTGGAATAATAAAATAAGTGAATTAAAGAATATGAGAAGGGAAACATTAGACTGATATATAAAGAAACTCTCCATCTTCATTTTCGGAAATTACAGTAACCGTCAACAGAAATTTCAAAGCAGGAAGCGTTGTTATTGTAAATTACTTTGACGAGAAGTTTCCAGGCGTAATAAAGGAAATAATGATGAAGCCTTAGTAAGTTCTGTGACTCCCAGTATAATTAACTGAAAAAAGAAATATTTACTTTGATACATATATCAAGACATATGTGAAAAAAATAAAGAGCTTGGGCTATATATAATAACAATTCTCGAAATGAAAAAAAATATAAATTTTAAATATTTTTCTTTTTTTAATGTTACTACGTGTCACAATTAGGTAAAAGGTGAAACTAAATCCGAATTAGAAACTATATCCATTTTATGCACTTTAGGGTGCCACATTGACGTACCTTAGTTTGATATCAATGTCTGAATTAGATTCATAGAGCACTTAAAATTTAATTATTTTTAACAAATATCTTAAAACAGTATTGTTATTTTATATATAAAAACTACCAATATGAAGATTCTGGAAAACAAAATCACTTTTTTTTCATTATGATAAGGAATATTTAAAGCTTATATTTTACTGGTGCTATTATTATTTTTTTAACTAAACGTAAAATTTAATATAAATGTGAAAAATGAAGGCAATATTTCTCTATACGCACTGTTACACTCCACATTGGAATCTTAAAAATTTTCGACTTGCTGGAAAGTTGAGTTTCAACGTGAGACCTAATATAAGAGTCAACACCAATTAGGCATTGTTTTGTGTTTACGTATGAGCGTAAATCTCATTGATTCATTTAAAAATGTAGTATTCTTGCTTTAGGAGTACCTACTTTGATAATGGTAGGCTGCGCAAACTGAAGGTCCTATGCAATGCACTCTGCGCAGCTGCGTTTCATCACCGTTCAGGCACGGACTGGTGTCTCCTGGTCCTAATCTTGCGACACATTCGTAGCATCTTATCGGGGTGCCTAGAAATGATATAAATAGAGTCTAGGTGTTCTGTTCTTCCTTTATTTACTTTTATGTTTGTTTGTATCTAATATAATATTATTCTTTTTAAATAATTTCCTCGAATAATTTTCATATGTTATATTCGGATGCACTCTTTTTGACTGTACTCGATTGACCAAAGACTACAACCACTTATTGTCCTTGATTTGCGATGGGAGTGCGCAAATTCGAAGATATAATATAAATACAATAAGACATCGCTTAGGCCTAAATAATATTTAAGTATTACATTAAAATATATATAGGTTTCTACTTTATATTTTTATATCAGTGTTTGAAGTTTATTGTAGGAATATAGTAAAATAAAAAAAAAATCGATGGACATCACAAGTTGAGAAAAATATTAGCATCAGACTTTTTGCTTGTGCTCATTTTATACATTATTTAAAAAAAAATTATCTCACTGGCAAAGTGAACGAATCAATCCTGCACTAAATTTAATTCTGGTCTAGGACTGGCAAGATAAACAAACAAATTGAGCGCAACGAAGTGAGAAACAAGGTTTAAAAAAATAAGATAAGTGAATTAAATATCGGGAGAATGAAATAAGGTAAGAACGATATAAAATTAATTAAAACTGAATAATTTGTTTAAGATTCATTTACAGTGACCTTTTGAATATCAACAGATGCACATCAGATTTAGTGTTAAAATGACTTCACCTTTCACTTGGTATGCTTTAATCTACTCTTTATGTTTCATGTATCCAGGAAATTCTTTTTGTTTCATTTGATTTGCTAATTTAGTTCTTCACATTGACTATTAGAAAATAGCTGGCTTTAGTAAAGACATTCCATAGTTTGCGTGATTCAGGGCGTTTAGTTACATTTTGAACGGGGGTCTACACGCTTAATTTTAAAAAATATGGAAATATGATAAATATAAAACTTTTAGGATTTTGTCTGAACCGCCATAATTCGTTATCCTTGAAACTGTATTATCTATCATACCGCACCAATGCGAGACTTTCAACCCTGAATCCTCACAATTTGTT
Organism: Pissodes strobi; assembly: GCA_016904865.1. Classification (NCBI taxonomy): domain Eukaryota; kingdom Metazoa; phylum Arthropoda; class Insecta; order Coleoptera; family Curculionidae; genus Pissodes; species Pissodes strobi. Next base: position 12,874 of record JAEQML010066173.1, read on the forward strand.
TTATATAATGGTTGGCGGTTGCCCAAAACTGCTTGTTTTTTTTTCTGTTAATGCCTGCTGTGGTAAATGTAGCCTCGCCGATAATAGTTTATTTTGCAATGAGTATTTAATGATGGCTATTAAGACACGAGCATGAGAATTACGATACGAGCCGTAGGCGAGTGTCGGTCGTAACCAATGCGAGTGTCTTAATAGCCATTAAATTTGAGTTGCAAATATTTTTTCTATGACCAGTCATAATAATGAAAATAATCTTTAATTTTTAAAATTTACTAATAAATTGTCTATGAATTATCAAAATTGATAAATTTTAAATCTGTCAAGATCATGGCTGTCTTTGATATTGACCGAATATCACTATGATGTTGGATGTTGATTGGTTGAAACCCAGTTTTGTAATGAAACGTCAGTAACGTAATGCACTTCATTACGATACTGGTAGTAAATGTCTAATAAATCAATTAAAGTATAGGAGTAGAAAAAAAGAATTTCTACAGGTATGTGGATCATCCTATATCCTTGTCATAATTTCTCGACAAAATGCTGTACTGTATTTAAGAAATTATTTTCAAATTGCCCTTTTAAAAGAAACTTTCTGTAGCACACACTGGTTACGAAATAACCGACAATTCGGGATTATTTATACGTACTTACTTACTAGATAATCTTAACATAGAATCCCGTATAATTTTAAGGTATTTAAATAATACATCCCGAAATTATAAATTTACCCACATCACAGAACTGGTTTACATCTAGTGGTATAAATTTATTTAACTTTCTTGGGGAAAAATGTTTTAAGCTTATAAATAATAAATAAGCTTTTATTAAAATGCAACAATCTATTAATGTGTCCTTTTTACTTTATTTTGTCATACATTTTTGTGGGTTATAACATAACACATTAACAATAAAAATAATTTACTATACATTTTAATTTTATTGAAGTCTTCTCTGCGTTAAGTAGTTTTAGAGAGACATTCTTGGCTATTTCGTATAAAAACAAACAATTTTTTTTATTGAAATAAATATTCCTCCCCCATGAAAACATTTTTGTATCTTTGAAAGGAAAACACAAAGGTTTTAAATTTACTCAATTTGTGGAAATGTAAAATCTTTATATTTTCCTCTCAAAATTTGCAATAGATTTCCATCAAGTGAGTACCAGCTAAATCAGTCGATTTAATTTTTGTATTTTTTGTTATTATTATGCAAAACAGTCAAATTTATTTTTCTATAAAATATACCTTATTGTTCAATATATAATTTATATACGTTCTAATAAAAATATAAAAATTATGTTTATTCGTATTGAGATATTTACACAAATCCCCAGACTCAATTCACAGATCCCGGGATTTAGTTATCACGGCATCGCCTTTTTTGCTCCGGAATTGGACTTCCCTATTATCTACGGTATATCTAAAATATTTACCTTTGTTCAGAATCGACAGGAAAATCAGAAAGCTGACAACACTTGAAAATGAAATGGATGTTTCCATATCGAGCACTGGTATTTTAGTACCATACACAGTACGAAACACTTTTGTTTTGTCACAAATAGTTCGGGATCACTTTAAATCGAACAAAAAAATGTTCTATCACATCTGAACGTTAGTGGAAAGCTGCCACCGCATTTGGTGTGAATTTTTTTTAACGTGCCAATCACTACTGACCTAGTTTTTAGTTTATAAACTAAATACAAATCTGGGCTACCGAAACAAATATTCTATTTAACACCAAAATGGCATTCGGAATTAATAGAGAGCGCCAGCACAAAGCACTAGATTAATTTCTCATTTTTGTTCATACCAATACTCATCTACTAATCACTATCAGGATATGGTTTGAGCAATATTTAATTGATTTAGTGAATTTCTGTACGAACCACCCCAACTATGTTGGGGTTTGGAACATTCGACAAAATTCACTAAAACAGAGTTTTATCCACAATATCGAAACAAAATTTTTGCTGAATAATCATCTCTTGATGATGCTAGCATGGTTAGCGAAACGCGCGTCGAGTGCAAAAATTTTGCTTCGGTATTGTGGATAAAATTCTGTTTTAGAACCACCCCAAGCAAAGTATATTTCAGTAAACTTGCTATAATCTCTTATACAACTGACAATTAGCACTCATATTAGTACTTCTAATATGTTAATTCCATCTAAATTTAAAGTTATTATCAAATATGATTCCTTAGAATATCCTTAACCAATGATTTTTACAACACTAACCCATGCTACCTAGACAAGAGCTCCTAAGCATTATGGTAGTATCATCGGCATATGATATCACGTGACCATTTATTATGGATATTCTAGTTATAAAATGTATGTAGATTATTAGCAACAGAGAGCCTATCCAAACCTGTACCCTGTGGTTTACGGATTTCACGAGTTTTTTTATGGCAATGACACACACACTAAAGGGAGATTCTGTGGCACTCGACGAGCGGTGTGTGTGCAAAGATGTTGATTGATACTGTTCTTGAATAGCTGTAGGTTGTAATTTCGGGGCAACAGATGTCCTGGGAGTTCATATATGTGAGCAATATTCTAAGCACGGTCTTATTTGCGCTTTGTAGAGCAAGAGCAGCTGTATACAGTTTTTGTTGCGAAATAGCGCACCAAGCTTTTGCGAGCCTGACTTTGCGATGCTACCAACGCAACGTGGTCATGCCAGGGCATATTGCTGTTGATCGAGGCACCCAGTAATCAGATTGACGAGGGTGAAGGAATGGTCTATCCTGACATAATGATGTCAGGTCCCGCCGTATTGGTTTTCTTAATAAAAGTGGCCACTTGGGATTTTGCTGCATTGAACTGGACCAAATTTCTGTCGCTCCATTTTCGAACCCTCTCCAGATCTTGGTTAATTGCTGTAAATGTTTTTCCGATCTAAATTGGGAGTCAAGGATACTCTCATCTGCAAAATTGTAAACAGGATTATTGCTTTCGGTCAGCAGGTCATTAATATAGATGAGGAACAGAGTTGGTGAAAGTATTGCGCCCTGAGGCATGCCCGCGTTAATGATGAATGTGTCTAAGATGTGCCCATCAACTGCAACGTGCAGCAATCGGTTCTTAAGAAAACTGACAAGTCAGCTGCAGAGAGGCTGGCAGCCGGAAAGACGGCAGTTTGTTGAGCAATCCGCCAATGCAAACTCTGTCGAATGCCTTAGAAAGATCCAAGGCAATTGCTCGAGTATATCCGTAGTTCTCAACTGTCCTACTCCATATATGAGTGACATAGGCCAATATAATATCTTCAGTTGATCTCTCTTATCGCTAATTAATCTGTTGGTCTCAAAGCACTTGAGTAGTTGCTGATCAATTACACGTTCCATGACTTTGGAGAATATTCGAAGCAAGGCAATTGGGCGATAGTTTTCGTTACATATAGCACAACTATGTGCAGCACAACTTTTCACCATATTTGCACCAGTCAAAGAGCTCGCACTCACATAAATGTTTAATACATATCAGAATACTATTTATGTAATGCAAAGTATGAAAATCGAATAGTCAGAAACCTGACTAAATTTATTATGAGAAAGGAGGAGCGATTCAGAAACAGCTCATCCGATCACAAATTTACTAGTAAGCACAATACAGATGACTAAAGAAAATTATAAAAAAAACTGCAATGGACCTTAATAAATTGAAAACTAGGAGTATAAAGGATGAAATAATACAGGAACCTGAAGAGGAACCTATGCCGAGAGCCGCTCAGAATATCGTAGAGCAGATATAGGTTTTTGGGTGGAACTAATCTCCATATGGATGGAGTTGGAGTTTTTTAGTTTGTTGTTGGTATCTTTTTGACACGCTAAAAATCTGGGTGTGCAAAATGCATTTTTCGGCAAATTTTAAAAAATCATAAAAAAACCCTGAGTGGTATCAGTTACAGAAAAATGTTAAACGAAATCTTCAATTATGAATTATCTATAATTCCTCTGTCTCTATTTGATCCAGAAACTCTGTTATTGAGAAAAAGTGGAGAATCATCATTGGCAAGAATTTTGGATGACATAGCAACTAGTTTAAACTATCTATTACCATTACCAGTGAAAAGATATTATGTTCATGACAGGGATGTCCTCTAAACAAATTACAATGACCAAAAACTGGGAAATTTTCAGATATGTTATAATTATATACCAGTCATATTATTAAGCAATGTAAGGTTGTGGCGATTCCATTTGATGGCCATGCCACCTCCAGTAAGCGCACCAGAAACACACAAAGCTGCAATCAGTAACAGTGAAATTTACCACTTCCACTTCTTATTGACAAACGGCTCCCTTTTTCTAATAATGACATCAAGCAGTGCTCTATAATCATGCTTGGGAAACACTTGGAAGCAAATCGTCATACTGCTATTTATGCTACAGATGATTCTAACACTGTTATTGTAAAAATAGCATGGATCTTGGCAGAAGAAGAGCAAGGAACAGTTGTTGCTGAAGACAGCTATTCTTGAACTTTTGGTTTATTTGTCCGCTGTCATCTATGTTCAGAAATAAGAAAAGGGATACTAAATCGATACAACATCTGCTTAATTAAAAGAGATCCAAAATTATTTTTATTTCACAAGCTTTAACTGGATGGTAAATTTAGGATTTGCGCTACCCGGTGGAGATTAGTCAGAAAATTAAAACAGAAAAGACCTCACAGATATTGGCATCATCATCTACTTGAAAAAATCACAGTTACCAAAAGTGAATTTAACGTTGCACGATTGCTACCCACAGAAAATGCTGCTCATTGCCTTCTCGGCGTACATTTGCAGTTATCTCGATGAAGAACTAAGAACACCAATATTGCCAATCCCGATGAGTGGAGCTGGAAAAAAGTAGAAGACCACCTACAGCCCAAAACATGTGAAATGAGTTCGGTACTAGAGTTATTGTTAAACATTATCCGCTGCACCTGCAAAGGGGATACAAATGAGATATTATGGTGTGGAATGAACAATGATACTTGTAACTGTTCTGGTAGAGATTGCACAAATAGTGCGCTAAAAATAAGTGATTTAAAAGAAGTTGAACGGGAATATTATATTTAGCTTTTCTCTTCTATGTAAAATGTAAGATTGATGAAATGCATGTGCATTTGTATTAAAAACCCAGTTTGATTAATAAAAATACGATTTTCATCACTGCATAGGCTTTTAGTTTTTCGTTCACCATTTTGTTGGTTTTTTTTTCTATTTTTAAAAACCAATATGTTAAGCTTGATAAAAATAAAATTTTTTTGTAATTTGATACAACACACCATATCATATAATCTTTTCAATTTTTTCAAGATGGCGGCGAAAAAACCCATTTTGAACCCTCTAGTACATCTGTATAAAAGATAACAACAACAACTAAAAAATATAAACCCTGTCTTTGTTGGAAATAGTTCTATTTATCACCTATTTTTGCATATATCTACTATACTAATAGGTTGGAAGCCAAAACAAGAAGTTGAAGAAGACAATACAATATGGCTAGAAAGTTAATGCAGAGAAATAGAATAATTATTACTTCAAAACATGACGCTTTAAATTTGCACAAAAAAGTGAAGGTAGTTTAATTATTTAGAAAAAGAGTCGATGGCTTATTCTATAACAGTAACGGAAATATAATACGCGATTCTGTCGATAATTTGAAAAGCTGGAAATAGTACGCTGCGAATATTTATATCAAGAATAGAGTAATACACCCCTAGAAATCGAAACAAGAGATGAGGTGGAACGCATTAAATAATTCCAAAAATAGAAAAGCAGTCGGCCAGGACCAAATACCAGTGAAAATCCTGAAACGTCTGCAAAAGCGTCAATCTCTCCATATGCTAGTCGAGTTATTCAATCTGGTTTACATTGCTGAGAACACTTCTATTAACTGACTCAGGACAACATTAATTCCATTATCAAATCGAAGAAAAGCGCTCCAAAAACACACATAGACCTTATTCTTAATGAGTCCCGTACTAAAAGTTTTTTAACAGATCATTGAGACGAAAATTTTTAGAAAATGTGATTCAGAGTGTTACGGGTGGAAATTTTCCTATTTATAAAACTCATTTCAGGAAGGAATATCGATTGGTTAATCATCTCTATTGTCTTTTTTTTTTCGATAAGTTCGTACCTGTCTAGGATTCTGACAAGCAGTATTTGAATTGACATTTAAGGATTTTTAGTTGAATGTCAGTCGATAGTTTTTGACGTGATTACAGATTGTTTCTGATATTAATCCAGTAGGATGAGAGAAAACAGAAGAACACTGTTGTTGTTGATTCTGGAAGGCTTTTGTTTTATCATTAGCCAAAGAAAATTCCTTGGGGTGAGAGGTAGCTCTCGAGAAGTGATTTATTTCGTAAATGAAATAGGCTGGAAGTCGTTTGAGACTCTCGAGAGAGGGTTAGTTGCTTTGAGAAGAATTTTCTAGCAAACCCTGTAATGGCAATAAGCCCGTTAATCCTTTCAAGATACCCAGGAAGGTTTTGGTGAACCCCAGTTATGGGTAAACTGTTTTAAGTTGTTTTGAATGTAGAATTTCAATTAGATTTTTGGGGCCGAGTTTTGGCATTTCTGTTAATTTCATGTTATGTTGCTGTTATGGATTAATTTCCGGTTTAGGGTTCTAGTAATTGGATACTAGTAATTGGATTCTAGTAGTTGCATTCAAGTAGCTGGATTTTAGCAGCGGAATTCCGGTAACTGGTTGTTGCGGGGTTCTAATTGCTGATTCCCTGTAGGGTAGAAAGAGCCACTATTACCTGGAACCTGACTAATTTGGGCTGTTAGATATACCATGGCCAGTTTTCGGACATAACTTTACAGGAGATCGTTCTTCAAGATAAGTTTATTTTTATTCATATTATCACGTTTAGCCAGCAATATTGTGCCAGAAATAATTACTTCACTGTAGAGACTTTTGAATTTAAACAGAATTTAGTACTCAAACATTTTCCTAAAACGCTTTAATATTTTCTTTAGTATGTAATAGCAATCATCATAATCCACTAGAGCATATATAATACCTTTGTGAAGTGTTACTACGCCGGCCTAGTTTCATTAGTTATTTTTTATGGGTACTAGATTTATGGATAATCCCTAGTGCATATTATATTCGAGGAAGTTTATTCACTTTAATACCTTTTTACTTTATTTTGGCATTGATATTAAAACGTAACAAAGCATTTTTGAGGGGTACGTTTTCTGTTTGAAACTTGCAACTCGGGCTTTTCGAAAGGCTATACTAACCGAGTTAAATTAACTTAGTATAGTCTATGTGATAAGTTCGGTATTTCTATCACCGTCTAGGTTGCAGGTTACAGCAGAGCGTTTCGGAGAAGTGAACTTTCAAAAT
>JAEQML010066174.1:0-20234 GCA_016904865.1 Pissodes strobi
CTAGACCGCTACCCCAAGAATTAAAAGTCGTTATATATATATATATACAATGCGGAAAGGGTTCAGAGACCTTTCTTAGATATGTAGGTTATGGGTTAAATATTCCTGTTGAAAATATTAATTATGGGGAACTATCAATGCTATTAAATCTTTCCTCACTGGAAATCCGTTGGAGAAATTTTGGCATATGTCTTTTATTTAAGATTGTAAATGGTTTGGTGGATTGTCCTCCTCTGTTATGTAGAATTAATAATACTTGTGTTCTCGCCAGAAACACAAGATAAAACTAAACATCACACTACTGAACAAATTATGGGTATTTCAGTCCTATATGGAGAATTTGCCGGGATGCCATTCAACTATCAGGAGACGTCAATTTGTTCAATCTGTCTTTAAAAGGATCGAAAGATAGATTACGACATGGCCTTTAACTGAAATAGAAGTTTGTTTTAGTGTGTTCATTGTTTTATTGTCAACATTAGCCGTCCTTATTATTATTTATGATTTTGTAATTGTTGTTAATTGACTAGTATGTTAATAAAGAATTTGAATTTGAATTAACCGCAAGTCTACTAAAGCTGCTGTCCCAGACCGCCCCCTACGCTGTGGAGATACGAAGGTAGCTTCCAATGTAGGGTCTGCGCCGGACCCCTGGACGGTTCCTAGCGTTAGCCTTAAGTCTCCATAGCTGAGGTCCCGGACGGCCCCTCGGACTTCTGAGGAGTTGCTGATGTGGAGTTTGAGCAGGATCCCTGAATGGTTCCCAGCGTTAGACCAACTGAAGACTGTTCCTCATATTGTGGAGGGCCTGCTTATATGAGGTTTACAAACTGAATTAATCCAACGCCCCACACCTAGAAGGTACCCAACATTAGCGTCTTGTTTAGCTTTTGGGAATTAAACAATCACCAGCTGCTGCGGCCCTGCACAGCTGGAGAAATTTATACGAGGTACACCATGTGCCCCGAGGGAAGTTTTTACAGTGGTCCTTCACGCGCGCTGTTGGGGCGATTAATGCAGAATCCCCGTGCCCCCCGATCCACTACCTCTTACGAGAGTCAAGCGGTTTACTTTACGGTATGGTCTAACCTAGCAATCCGTAGGGAGGCGTCCATCGTTCAGGGTGAATCTCGTCCGGATCAGACGAATGCCGTGTTTTTTTTATTGAAGTGCGGCTCCTCCCCCTTCCTCTTTTTTCATTCTGGCTTGGAACTGGCATTGGCGAATTCCAGTAGCAATGACCTGGAAATAATACTATTCTCTTCTGGTGACCCACTTATCCTCATAACTTTTAGTGCTTATATTACTTATTATTTTAACAGGCGTCACGTTTTCTTCTGAGCTTACATTTCTTATTAACTTAGAAACATTCTAATATTTTCAGCATATGTTCCCTATTTTTTTCTTTCCTTCCTGACTTCTTCACCTAGCTTCAGCTTCAGGAGCCATCTACTTTTCTCATTATTTTCCCTTGTATGATTGCTTATTGTTTCTTGCTCTTTCCTTTTATTTTCTCGGAACAGGCTATTCTGCTCCATATATTGCATTGTGCTATTGATAGTATATTCTACGATTTTCAGTCACTTTTTTAGTGTCATTAGCTCATCAAGTTTGATTTTTAGAGGGGTTGTTATGTTTAAAAAACTTGATTTAAACAAGATACTTTAAACATGGTCTAATGTGTTAATACATGTTTTAAACTGTGTTTTAAATCAGGTGTTTAAGAGAAATATTTAATAATTAACATAATATTAAATTAAAGGACAAATTTAAATAGTAACAGTAAAATACACGATTTTAACAACTTTAATTTGGAAAAATACATCATCTTCTTTATTATTTATTTATAAATAAAAAATTTAAAAAATAAATTTCTAATGCCGATTATGAATCATCACACCGAAATCCGTTCATGACACAAACAATTTGACCTCCACGCCCGGCCGCCGGTGATTCCCAGCTATAGTTCTGTTCACGCTCAAAAGTTAGCGTGGCCACGGTAGAATTAATGAACAGTAGCGTCAAATGCATAAAAATCTCGATTTTGCCGCCTGAGGTAAAAGCGGTTCAATCCAGTTTTCTCATAGACTCGCAGAAACTTTGGGGAGTTTTAGCACAAACATATTATACGAGGGCGAGGGAGACATTATTTAGGGAGTGTTGTTGCGTTTTCGATAACGATGGTTGGATTTTGTGCAGTGGATAACTGTTTCAGTAAAAGTGATGGTGAAAAATCATTTTTTAGATTCCCAAAAGATCCTTTCAGGTATAAGTAAATATTAGCTAGAATTAAAATACCTACCAACTTGTTTTTTTTTAAAGGAATGAGATAAAAATTATTAAAATATTATCCATAAAATTATACACTCCATACATTCATTAATCAATCATGTTCTCCTTGCAAACCATTTGGTTTTGTATTAATCATAAAATGTAAGATTAAACTTATAGTTCCCATTTATAGCATAGGGGTGAAACCAATAAAAACGAAAATATTTTATATCTAAATAAACCAAAACAATGCAATTACAAAGGGAAAAACACCATCATCATTTTTCCAAATTCCAATTATGGGTGTTAAGGGAGTAGTGACAATAAAGGGGTCGTTTATTTTTGTAGAAGGGATTGTAGCTCAGGTTATCAAACTATTATGGGCCTGAAAATTGGTAGTTTAGGTATCTAAGTCTAAGACACTTCATGGCGTGACCGTCAAAACCAATAGGATTGATTCTGGCCTATAAAGAACCGTTTTTTTATAGTGAAAAAATAGTATATTAAGATACTTGTTTTAAAATACCATATTTTTTCGCACTAGCACGAAATTAGGAAACGACCCGCTTGCGTGGAGTTTCCTAACGTGCGACGTGCGAGTGCGCTAAATGTCTTTTAAAACGTGTATTTTATACTATTATTTCTATTTCGAAGGTTATTTAATGAAAACCATCAATTTAATCTAGTCCCGATCAACAGTTGGGCGACCATATTGCCATTTTTGACGTCTTTATTACTAGAAATCCCATTGAAAGCGGTGTCGATATTTTTGCTAGTGGGCCTTGACATTGAACAATTTTGTTAATATCCTAGCAACCAGTCAACAAAAGCCGTATCGAAAAGAAGTTCTTTTCGACACGCATTTGTGTATCAACATGGAATCATTTTGAACGCAAAATAGAAATAGTATATTGTGCAACAAGTGCTGAAAATAAGACTTTTCACACGAATGAGACAGTTTAGTGACACGAGCCGTAGACGAGTGTCATAAAGTCTTTTCAGCACGTGTAGCACCCTATACTTTTTCTACGACTGCTACATACAGGGTCTGGGTGCCCCATTGGGAGTGTGGTAGAAAATTACATGTTACCTATATGGGAAACTTTTTTATTAATGATTTATCAGAAAATTGTATTCCTAGCGAAAGAAATTACGTGAGTAAGAGATTCTCGCTAAACTATAACTAGGGGCACAGTCCTAAAATGGGGCCACCGGTGTGGGGTCTCTATTTTCTAAATATTTTGAAAAAGAGGCTCTGGGGGCGAAGCCCTAAAATGAGGCCCCAGGGGGGCGAAACCCTAGAATGGGGCCTATGACACGGAAGTCTCATTTTTACAGATTTTGGAATGGAGCACCGAGGGCGAAGCCCAAAAATTGCGCCCCAAGCCTTAAAAGGGGGCCCCTGGTATGAGAGTCCCATTTTCTACAGTTTTGTAAAAAGGGGACCTGGGGGGGGTGAAGCCCTAAAATTGGGCCCCCTTTTTTAGAGATCTGGGATTGGGATCTCTGAGGGCGAAGCTCTAAATCGAAGACGAAGCCCTTATTCTAAATACCCGAATAAGCGTGTGAAAAGTATACTTTGCATACGCCGTGTGCAAAGTATACTTTTCACACGATGTTTGAAATGTCCAGTTCTCAAGAGCAGTTGTTAGTGCGTTTTTGTCTATTTTCAGGGCAGTCGTAGAAAAAAGTTATTAAACAAACTTTGCGTATATTATGTTTTATGTTACTAAATACCTTAGAGTTATATTAGTTTGGGTTTGTACTAAAATTTCGAAGAAATTAATATTTTTGTAGTATAAGCTACATTACACAAAACTTGATATTAAATGCATTGTTTTTTGTTTTATTATCATTTTAACTTTCACACATTCTTAAGAACCTGTCGTGAAGCATCTATAATTTAAATATTATTTCTAAATATATTAAAATTAGAGTGTCGAATGAAATTGTAAATGACTTATAGTAGAAACTGACTCCATGCGGCAATAAAATTTAATGAATTGCACGTACCCTCGTATAGGACGTAATCCAACGACGGCAAAGTCAGGCAAGCAGGTGCCTGCCGGTGCTCTTTGATCTCAATACTTCAAGGGATTTGAGCTCACTGACGTTACTGTTCCTTGCTTATACTGTGGCGTGGCGCCTTATGGCAATGCTTTTCTTATGGGAAATAACTGTGCATCGTTGCCAACTCGGCCGCCTTTTAATAACGTATGGAACGTTGATAATTATTTATAAAAGTAATTTTATCGTTAAGCATTATTAATAATTAATATTTTCATATTTATATTTTTATAGTAGGTGTACAGGTTGGCTCGTATTCGAGTTTATATTACGGGGATCTCGAAAACCTTAAGAGATACCGTGTCGGTCAAATTAGAGCAAAATTGCGCATTTAGGCACCGAATTAGTATTCGGTGATTTAGGTGCCTAACAATATGCCGTTTAGAAAGTTTTAAAATCCCGAGTATTTCCGGAGATATCCGGAAAAAACCCGAAACTGTGGAAAATCGTTTTATTTTTTTCCTGGAATTATTTAAAAGCGGATTTCAAATTGAATTGCACTTTTGCATTGCCACTTTTTCCGCTCTATCCAATGGTGGTATTCAGTTTGGAACCCGACGTTTCGTCTTCAAGGGGTCGTCATCAATTTTCTTTTATTAAATATGAACTAATTTTGTTATCGTTTTTCAGATGATATTGGCGTTATTTATATGAGTATGTATTCTTAATTTTTTTTGTATTGAAGTGAAACTTCTTTAGCGAGGGTAGTAAGTCAGAAAAAATTAAAAAATCAAATGAAACGGAAACCAAAGTGGACCACCACTTTAATTAAGCATGTTCCAGTATAGCTAGAGGGCTGAAATTTTCAGGACATGTAGCCGGGGTAAAATGAGGATCCTGGACGAAAACTGGACCACAAAAGAAAGCAAAAATAAAATAAAAAAAAGTGTGGAAACCGGGGGCAAAAGTTGAGGAAAAAAACTTAAATAATAAAAACTCAATTCCTAACATCTCTTTCAATTGTGTGCTTATAAAGCTGAGGAACAAAATTTTTTATTAAATTTTTTTAAAACTTATTTTTGTTAATTATTTATTTTGCTTTGATGTAATTTTGAATAGTTTAGGTCAATTAAATTTAATTAAAGTTCGTATTTAAAAAAAAGTTGATGACCCCTTCAAAACGAAACGTCGGATTCCATACCTCTCATCAACTTTCTTTTTTAAATACGAACTTTAATTAAAATTAATTAACATAAAATATTCAAAATTACGCCAAAGAAAAATAAATAATTAAAAAAGAGAAGAAAAAATAAATAAAAAAATAAAAAAAATAAAAATACTATAATATATTAATAACGCCAATATCATCTAAAAAAAACGATAAAAAAAATTAAGTGCGTATTTAAAAAAGGAAAGTTGATGATAAAAACAGTATCGCGAGTTTTGTTATATGTTTTACAGATAGATGGTGGTCATGAATTATTAAAAACAACAAAATTTGCCATTTTATATCCGCAATTTTGATTTTTGATAAGAAAAAAAATTAAATTGTATTGTCACGGGAGCCAAATATACATGCCAAATCTGAAATAAATCGGTCATTTAGAAGTAGTTCTAATTCAGCTTGCAAGATTTGATTGCAGACAGACAGATCCACAGATCTGAATGTTCAAAATCTGGTAAAAAATCATATTCCTTGTCCCCAAAAACCCCCATATACCAATTTTAAACGAAATCGGACTTACTTTAAGTTGTGCCACCACCACTAACCTTAAAGGCGGGTAATGTAAGCAATACACCATAGTTTTGTATTTTCATTAGAACTGCAAATGCGTACCAAATTTGAAGCCAATGGGATATGTAGAAGTCAGCTAAAATTGACTTGCAAGATTTAACCCCAAATCGGCCATTTTGAATCCGCCATTTTGAATTTTCAAAATCTGATTCAAAATTCATATTCCTTGTCCCCAAACACTCCCACATACCAATTTTAAACGAAATCGGACATACTTTAAGTTGTGCCCCCCCCACTAGCCTTGAAGGGGGGGAGGGGGGGGGGGGGTGTAAGCAGCACCATAGTTTTGTATTTTCAGTGGAACTACAAACGCGTACCAAAATTGAATCCAATGGGATATGAAGAAGTTAGCTAAAATTGACTTGCCAGATTTAACCCAAAATCGGCCATTTTGAATTTTGAAAATCTAATAAAAAGCTGATATTCCTTGTCCCCAAAAACTCCCATATACCAATTTTAAACGAAATCGGACATACTTTAAGTAGTGCCCCCCTCCCCTACCCTTGAAGTCAATCGGACATTTAGTAATTTAGAAGTACTTCTAATTCAGCTTGCAAGATTTGATTACAGACAGACAGACAGACATACAGACAGACAGACAGACACACAGGTAAAAGTAAATAAAATTTTGTAAAATACCGTACTTTTTTTATATTATATTGTATATAAATTCTATATAATATAATGAAATGTTACCTGTAATTATTTTTTGAATAAAACCTACTTTTTTGTCTTGGTAAACTACTTTAACTAATTTTCAATATAATAATTTCTATTAATTTTATTGTACATATAAAAAAATACCTCCCGCTTAAGAAATTATGCATTTATTTAACTGCCTGCAGAAACGAGGCTAAAATCAAATAATACGTTAACTTGGCAACGCCGTTCTCCATAAGCGCCACACTAACTTTTGAGCGTGAACTGATCTATAGAACCATGTGAAACCCCACCCACAGAAAGTAATGAGGATATACCTTGATGGGTCATTTTGTTAGTAAAACAGATGCTGTGTTTAAAATATGCATTAAACATATATTTCTTTTTGTTTAAAACATATTTCTATTGAAGTTAAAAGGCGTGTTTAAAAAAAAGCCTGTTCTAAATCAAAAACTATTTTAAGCAATAAAAAACAGATTATTTTAAATAAAAAACAAGTCTTTTTTCAACCCTGATTTTCGGCTTGAATTCTTAATTAACTCTTCACTCGTTTTTTTTTTAATATCAAAATCCCTGATTTTTACTACTCTAGTATATTTCCAATTTCTTTTAGTTCACTCTTACTCTTACTGTTATTTAGCATGGGCATATTTTTTAATAGTTCTGCTGGGATTATCTGTATACTTTTAAAAGTCTAAACTTATTCATATGTGGTATTCAAAAGTTCCTAAAAATATTTCATGTTGCTCTAATTTATGAATGCACTTATATTTTATATTAGTACAAATTGGCGTATCTTTATCCGCTAAATATACCATTACCCTTCCAAATAAATGGGTCTCTAAAGGGTGTTTACTATTTTTTTTACATTGGTTATGGATATTAGAGATTGAGAGATTTTAACCGTGAAAAGTTAAAATTGATGAACTAACTCTTGGGTTGTAGACTAAATCCCAGCACTTTCCAAGTGTCCAAATCTCGTGATAACCATAGCAACAGACGCACTTCCAAGGAAACGTATAATTTAAGTCAGTTTTATGGCAGAAATATACATCACCCGTATGCAAATCTCAAATTGGTAAAATATAAGCATATAAATTGAATGGAAATACAATCCATCAAGTTTGTTCCTAGGATGTCTTGTGAGCACGATGCTCAAGCATGCCCACCAATCGGAGAAGCGAAGGATTCAAGGTAACGCACCAAGTTTTCTAAAGTTCAAAGGTAACAGTTTACTACACGAGTGTACGCCAAATGTTGGGATTTTGGTACCTTAAACCGTCATATTCCATAAAAATGCGTATTTTAAATCGTTTTGTGGTGGCGGCAGAGTAAGTTTTTTTCCTCTCTAGTGGCGGAAACCCATATTGACTAATATTTATATTATACAGAATACAGAAGTTTCTGGTAAACTTCACGACTCCCTGGCCTAATTGTTTACCATACGGGCGCGCGCGAAATTTTGCGATTTTTGGGTTCTCGTGACCTTAACCACCCACGGATTTGAACAATTTCCGAATATGCTATGGGAAGGGAATGCTATTTGGAGTACTTTAGGAGAGAAAAAGGTAATTATTGGATATAGCTCCCTCATAAAATTTCGTAATTTTTTACATTTCTTATGCATTAAAGAAGTAAATTTGAGAGATATTCATCGGCGGAAACAAGATCTTATGCATATTTTTTATAATTTGGGTTTATTATTATAATGGTGCTATATCCAATAATTACCTCGGGGTAATAATCATAGAAATAAAATAAACAGTTGATGTTTTACGAAGAGTAGGGCTTTGCAGGTGATAAATAAATAATTTATAAAGGCGGAAACATAAATTAGTGATTTACATACTTTATACAGGGTATTTTAGAAAAAATATTATTTCCCATTCTTTATTATTTAAAGTTGACGCATAAAAACTTCTGCGAATAAATCATATGAAGTCAGAGCTATTTTCCTGCTGACTGAACTTTAGGATATACAGGGCATATAAAAATATTTTTATTGTTATATTTTGTTAAACATTCAATCGTTGGATGTATGTTATCTTACCTACTTAAATACATTTATTTATATGTTAAACAAATAAACATTTTTTGTAACATATAAAATATTGTTAAAGATATTACTCAAAGAGACAATGAGATTTGATTGAAACAATAGTATATTATTTTATATGGAGGAAAAGTAATACTTTTCATGGCGCGCTCGTGCATGCCATGAAAAGTAACTTTTCCTCCAAATAAAATATGCTGTTTTTTCTTCAAATGTCGACAAATTAATGCAAAAACGTCTCTTTTTAATAGTAATAATAATTATTATTAAAGATAAGTGGGTTCGCAAGGCGGCTTAGACCGGTGCGGTGTCGGTGAATAGGCTCAGTTTGTTGCTACAGTAATGTCACATAAGTGGACACTGTCAACAATAATTATTTTTTTTTTAAATTGCGTCTTCGATTACGTTTTAATTCCGTATTGATAAGCATCAGTTATTGAGTAAGTTCGATTAAATCGTAACCAATTTGTTCCTAAATTAGTGATTTTTAGAAATGCAGTCACAAATTGAGTGATAAATACAAATTTTAGTTTAATAACTCTTGAGTTGTTGACGCTTATTTTGATGTTTGTTTGTATTGTATCTATGTTGATATGACAACACTTTTACCTCCGCCGGCGGAAAAGTGAAAAGTAAAGCTCCGGCGGAGGAAAAACAAAACTTCACTGCCGCCTACACAGTCGAGTAATGATGGATTTACTGACGTTTGAAGAAAAAATACATTGTATAACCTTAGTTGTACTTACATTACGAAGCACGTAATTTTTGTTTGCAACAGTGTTTATTACACAATTTTTATTTTATTTAAGTTGTATTTATTCAATCAAATAGGAAATCCTAATACATATAAGTAAAAAACAACAAGTGACACTAAAAAAACATATAAATAATTAACAAATTTTAATTCAGTCCTGGATACAGGGTTGCAGCAGTTTTTAAAAATGAATGAACGATATGTCCTTTATTGGCTCGTTTGAACAGAAACTCAGCAAGGTGAGCAAGGTATCCTATAAAGTGATTTTCCTTTGTTCCGTAACGGGGAATTCCGTCTCTAATGTCGTGCCACGTTCTTTCAACGTTCTGAGTGTGAGCCGTGGGATTAGTTGGATCAACATAGTTTAACGAATGATTAATTTTTAAATGATTAAGGTTTTCATTATTCAGAGAATCGTATGATTTCCAACAGTCTGAAATTATTGTTGTTCCAGGCTTAATCCACTCTTTTATGACGTTAAGTAAAGTTTTGCTACCTCGTTTTGAGACTGTTACTAAAAATACTTTCTTACTCTCTTTTTCAAACCCGCCGAATACCCATTGCCCATTGTCCTTCTATATGTCTTCCTCTATTGTATTTACGTTTTCCAAATTTTGCTTCATCACTTTCAACTATTTTGTTCGGGCCCCCAAGTTTTTCAGAATTATCCCTTGCCCAATGTATGCAAACTTCTCGGCAATAGGAGGACCAATTAACCACTGTATCGCATCTCGTATCCAAATTTTACTTCATTTTGTATGATTTGCTGCCTCGGATATGGCAGTTCTGTTTTTGCTATTAAGGTTTTCATGGAATAATTGGGTTATTTTTGGTTAGCTTGGGTTAGTTTGGGTTAGCTATGATTAGTTGCGTTTCATTTAAGCAGTGCGAGGTTGCGCGAAGAAAGTTTTGCGCGAAGCGCAAGCCTTTTTTTCGCGGAAGCTCGACCGTAATCATTTCCATTAGTTTAGGTTAGCTTGGGTTAGTTACGGTTAACTTTGGTTAGTTTGGGTTAGCTATGGTTAGTTGCGTTTCTTTTAAGCCAGTAGAAGCTTGCGTGAAGAAAGGCTTGCGCGAAGAAAGGAGTATTCACTGCCAATACGTGTACCGTGTACTGTATTACACGTGACTTTTTTTTGTATTCATACTTGTGCTTCAAAAGGACAGAATTATGAAGTATTATTTCAAAAGTGAGCATATTATCATTACATTGTTTTTGTTCTAAACCCAATATATCCCTCTTTGCAATCTCTGCATTTTCCTATAATACTTGTATTCCGATAAATTATTACGGTAATCTATGCATTTTCCCTGTAATCCATGTAATTTTACAATCCTAGGGTAATCTTTGCAATCCCCCATGAAATCACTGTAATATTTTATGAAATATGTATGTGAAATATTTCTCTTTTCTGCAATCAATGTACATATTTTTGTACCACGATTTGCTCCTCGAGTGTCATGTATAATATTCAAAAGTTTTAAAAATACGAAACATAGTATGTTCGAATTTTTAAAACCGTTGACCATCTTAAAATTGGTTGATTGATATGTTTTTAGATTTTAGCACCTTATACGAATCGAATATAGCCTTAAATAAAAATCCACAGGATTCCTGTTCCTCTTAATTCGGTAAAAGTCAATTTGTCAATAAAACAATCCTATTTTTCCGTAATTTTATGATTCCAAATTCGGTTTTTAGCCTCCTTGCAGTAATTTACTAAACAATAATTCAGACGTATTTTATTCATTTATTTATTTTGAATATCCTTTTTTGAACTAATCCAATGAAAACGTCACAGCGTAAACACCTGATCGAAACCGACGCCATGCATCACGGCGTCCGCTTCGTCACCCAAATAATGAATTGACCTCCAAACCGATCCCCCCAAAAATGCAAAGCGCACGCGTTAGCTGGCAGGAAAATTCCCTGCCGTCTAGTAATGCTTTTAATATTGCTCGGCATCTGGCATTATTTCAAAATCTGTAAGCGCACCTTTAACGCAACATAGATTTACTGGTTCCGTAATTTTCAGCTGCATTGTACCGAATAAGGAATCAAAGGAGAAAAGAAGTGTCGAACAGAAGGCACAGAACGGTATACAACAGCAGAGCTACATAATGGAAAAAGACAGGCTTGGTCAATGGGGAAATGGAGATAATGTTGTGCCTGGAAAGGAGAGCGGACTAGATCGGTTAAAGCATCCTGGATTAAACAAGGTAAGCACTGCATGTGTTTTCTATGATATATTAACATTATTTTTGAACTAAATTGCTGCAGTATTTAAGGAGTCATCTAGGCTTCACGCGAATTTTTAATTATCCACAAATAGACAATCGACTTTCATACAACAATACTTCATTTAGATAATGTAAATAAAAATTATTTTCGAATTTTCAACTAGCAAAAGTACTTGCGGAAAATAATATGTAGCGCAATATTGCATCATTAGGAAATGATAATATTGATTTGTTGTTTTGTTATATAATTCTTTTAATATTTTCCAAATGAGAGAAGATATTAAAACACAATTTTATGAGTTTTAAATAGGGGTGCTTTTTATGCTTTTTAAATTAAACCAGGCCGCAGCCGCCAGGCCACTACTTGATTCGGAATAATATTTTTGAATATTTACCGACTCTTTTAGAATGGTTTTAATTGAGATTTGTTACCAAAACGTACTGTTTCAGAATTATTCAAAAACTAGAAAAAAATATATATAATATTCCGGGAACGATCGATATGTAAGCCAACGTGAAATGTGAAAGGTATAATACATAGAAATACTAAAATTACAAGTTATATTGACCTCGGCGCTTCCTTGTCATTGTAATAAATAAATAATTACCGGGGCTGTTAAGCTAAGCAGCGTCCTCGTCTTATAGTTTTATTTTTAATATCGACCTAGTGACCTTTATTTTTTAATGTAATTTTGATGTCTGAAAAATAGAACTATTTAGTAGAATTCAAGGTATCATTATAAAAAAAACATATTTAAAAAGTATTTGGTCAGTGGTCAATAACATTATTTAATAAATGTTCATTTGAAAATGATTTAATTAATCAGTTGCTACATCTAAACAAAGTTAATAGTTAAGATAGCTTTAATAGTATATTATTTTATATGGAGGAAAAGTAATACTTTTCATGGCACGCTCGTGTTTAACAGCCGAACGGAGTGAGGCTGGTAATAGAGAGCAAGCCATGAAAAGTAACTTTTCCTCCAAATAAAATATGCTGTTTTTTCTTCAAATGCCGACAAATTAATGCAAAAAGTCTCTTTTTAATAGTAATAATAATTATTATTAAAGATAAGTGGGTTCGCAAGGCAGCTTAGACCGGTGCGGTGTCGGTGAATAGGCTCAGGTTGTTGCTATAGTAATGTAACATAAAGCTGTCAGTGGACACTGTCAACAATAATTATATTTTTAAAATTGCGTTTTCGATTGCGTTTTAATTTCGTATTGATAAGCAGTTACTGAGTAAGTTCGATTAAATAATAACCAATTTGTTCCTACATTAGTGATTGTTAGAAATGCAGTCACACATTGAGTGATAAATACAAATTTTAGTTTAATAACTCTTGAGTTGTTGACGCTTATTTTGATGTTTGTTTGTATTGTATCTATGTTGCTATGATAACACTTTTACCTCCGCCGGCGGAAAAGTGAAAAGTAAAGCTCCGGCGGAGGAAAAATGAAACTTCACTGCCGCCTACACAGTCGAGTAATGACGGATTTACTGACGTTTGAAGAAAAAATAGATTTGTATTTTTAATATGTCCTAATGATAGATGAAAACACCAATTTTATAAATTTATATCAGTCAGCATGCGCTTAAAACAAATCCACTTCGTGGAAATTATTAAATTTTGCTGAAATTAAATCTACTCGTATTCTTAAGAACGTGAAATAGTTATTTGTGTATTTAGAGCGCAAAGTAACGGATTGCCGCTTGAGAAAGAATGGTACTGCGCGACGCGTAACGGAGCGCAGTAATCTTTCGAAAACGGCAATCTTACTTTGCGCTCGAAAAACACACAGAACTTTTTCTACAGCCGCATTTTTTAAAATTAAATGCACGTTTTTCTCTATACTTATTCTGAAATTTGCGAATGACTGTCAGTTTTGACATATTATGTTCGGGCTTCGGGCATATTTAGAACAGGATTGCCAGCAACAAACTGTAACAAACGCACGACTGTCATTTATTTATCTTCGGTTTCCATGACCATTCAGCACACTAGACGGAAAAAGTGAGAATTTCCTTTTCCATGTTCGCGCTAGAGCGTAAAATAAGGATCCACGGCATTAGTCGATTTTGCGATTTCATTTGAATTTAGTATTTAGTTATTTTGCGCGCGGCTGTACAAAATAGTTATTTTCCTAACAAGTGCGCAAACTGCTACTTTTCCGCACGCGACTGATGTTGACCGAACGACGCGAAGCGGAGTTCGGTCAATCAGTCGAGTGCGGAAAAGTCACTTTGTGCAAGCGTTAGGAACAATATTTTTTCTACGAGCGCGGTCCAAACAAGCACACAATAATAATGACCCGTATTTAAATAAAAGAAAAAGTATCTGTCAATTATACCTACTGTTCCTTTACATGACTATTATTGTTGACCTGACATGACTTAAAAAGATATGGTTTTTGGTTTAAGTTGTAATATCGCGAATTACGGAAGCTTTGAGGGCTTCCTAGCGACGCTGAGGATCATGTTTTTTGGGATACTTCGTTTTACACCTAGATTTGTTTAAAATCTGTCAATCTGACAATTATAAGTATTGTTGCTTGACATAATGTTTTACTACTGTACCGAGGATTTCAAAATATATGGTTTTTGGTTTAAGTTACAATATCGCGAATTACGGAAACTTTTAGGGAAAAGAGTATAATTACGACTTAAAACGGTTTCTTATATTGCATAAAAAGTTCGAAAGTGTAACATTTTTTGTCTCTTGTGATTTTAGAGAATTTTACTTTCCCGCACATTTTCCCGCATAGTGTTGCGGGAAAGTACTAATTCGCGCACTGAGTAGCGTGCGCAAAGTAGCCACTTTGCGCACGCTCGTAGAAAAAATATATTTTTCTACAATAATGCGCTTTTGCCCACTTTCCCTTAGTCTGGGTTAGATTGAGTTAATGTCACTTTTACTCACGAGTGCGGAAAATTTGCTTTCTCGCACTAGTGCGGAAAAGCAAAAATATGCTAGTTTTCATCCTAATATGCATTTTTATACTGTTTATTAATTATTATTCAACTTTGCCTCTAAAATTATTATTTTACTTACTACTTTTATTGATTTATTTAGTTTTTATTTTCGTATGCTTCGTAGAACAATTATGTTCCTAATTCATCCGAAAAGTGTGGCTCCCGCAATTCACTCCGCTGTACGTCGTTCAAGTCGGTCGTTTGCGGAAAATTATCACGTTCCGCACTTAAAATAACAATTATTAAGAAAATAGTATATTATTTTATATGGAGGAAAAGTAACTTTTCCTCCAAATAAAATATGCTGTTTTTTCTTCAAATGTCGACAAATTAATGCAAAAACGTCTCTTTTTAATAGTAATAATAATTAGTATTAAAGATAAGTGGGTTCGCAAGGCGGCTTAGACCGGTGCGGTGTCGGTGAATAGGCTCAGTTTGTTGCTATAGTAATGTCACATAAAGCTGTCAGTGGACACTGTCGACAATAATTATTTTTTTAAAATTGCATCATCGATTGCGTTTTAATTACGTATTGATAAGCAGTTATTGAGTAAGTTCGATTAAATAATAACCAATTTGTTCCTAAATTAGTGATTTTTAGAAATGCAGTCGCAAATTGAGTGATAAATACAAATTTTAGTTTAATAACTCTTGAGTTGTTGACGCTTATTTTGATGTTTGTTTGTATTGTATCTATGTTGATATGACAACACTTTTACCTCCGCCGGCGGAAAAGTGAAAAGTATAGCTCCGGCGGAGGAAAAACGAAACTTCACTGCCGCCTACACAGTCGAGTAATGATGGATTTACTGACGTTTGAAGAAAAAATAATTTCAAGTTCTTGGATTTCTATTTCTAAAAGAATCGGGTTTATTTGTATCATTGATCAATAATTTGAATTCTAAGTAATTCATAATCTCCGAAAACGGCCACTTTGGCCGATATCCCGTTCGCTCGAGTTCTAACGACGGACGCGCCTACCCCGTTTGCCCCATTTATATATTTATGATTATTTCCTTCATCGTAAAATGGACCAATCAGACAGCCCGATTTTCTGAATAAATTTTGTTTAGATAAGTGATTATTGCACTAGACCTGTTTAACAGCGATTAAACTGCGTCCTCCATATTGGATTTCGTTTTGTCGATTGTAGCTGATTCTTGCAATTTTCATTAACGGTTTTTGAAAAAACAATATTTTATAAATGGTTTGAATGATCTAATATTGATTTTTATTGCTAAAAACTCCGATTTTCTTTAAAATTTGTATTTCATTATTTAGACAGAAAATGTCAAATTTTGAAATATTTACAAGTCGAATTTGATAAGCGGGCCTAGTCAACGCATCATTGGGGTATGTAACCAAGGTTACTAATTCAGGAAATAATCTAGCCGTATACCACTCAAACTATGAATTCAATCAATTAAACTACATTTAATATTTCTCGCATGATTTTTATTTTTGGCAAATAGTTTCATGCAAAATAATTTATAAATAAAAAACCTCGACCGCTTCGCGGTCTCGGGTTTTTATTAAATTATTTTGCATTCAACATTTTCCAGAAAAATCATTCTCAAAATATTGAACGTAGTTTAATCGATTAAATTCATAGTTCTCGTGATATAATATATGAAAAATTGTTTGATTTTCTTGAAACAGCTTAATCTTCTAAAACGCACCCCACGACGTTTTTTTTTTTAAACAAATTTTAATGATCAACGATTTTTCCTCGAGTTTCAGCTTCTTTGCACACAAATATTTTGTAATGTTCCTTATTAAACCTTCGATACATAAAAAAGCATTTAATACTCCCACAAAATATCTTTTTCTACAGCCGCGCGCAAAATAACTAAATACTAAATTCAAATGAAATCGCAAAATCGACTAATGCCGTGGATCCTTATTTTGCGCTCTAGCGCGAACATGGAAAAGGAAATTCTCACTTTTTCCGTCTAGTGTGCTGAATGGTCATGGAAACCGAAGATAAATAAATGACAGTCGTACGTTTGTTACAGTTTGTTGCTGGCAATCCTGTTCTAAATATGCCCGAAGCCCGAACATAATATGTCAAAACTGACAGTCATTCGCAAATTTCAGGATAAGTATAGAGAAAAATGTGGATTTAATTTTAAAAAATGCGGCTGTAGAAAAAGTTCTGTGTGTTTTTCGAGCGCAAAGTAAGATTGCCGTTTTCGAAAGATTACTTTGCGCTCTAAATACACAAATAACTATTTCAGTCCTTCACCCATTTGTGTATATAAGAAATGGGTATTAATAATAAACCTGAATTCCTCGTGCTCAAAATTCCAGCCAATGACATATCACGTGATATTTTAATTAAATATTCACATCTTATTTTTAATTAAGCATTTTTAAAAATTAGAAAATGTAAGCAAAGGAAATACTGCGTCTTTTTAATCACCTTCCTCCCCAATTTGCCAAACAACTAAACTACTGACTGGGGTGCGTTCACGTCGTCTATCACATCTAGTGGCCCGGAGATAACTTCATGGTTTCATGGTTTACATATCAGGTGAATTTATGTTTCTGCTGTTGTAGGCATTTTTAGTTTTCATGCTCATATTTAGCTTTTCGAAAAAGTAAAAAAAAATATATTGTTTTTCTTATCGCGACGCTTTTAAAAATAATTGTGTGAGGGCGAAATACATATAAACTAAAAATCCACTCCATGAGAACCTATTTAATATATCACGTTATAACTGTATGTATGTATGATACATACCAAAGTCCGACATAACATTTACAATAGTGAACTTTGAGCAAAAGCGAGTATTGCATAAATACACAGACATTTACATTCAATAACACTGATTCCAGTCATATGCATTCCATTAAACTTTGTACTTGTTGCATTCAGTAGATTCCCAATTATGTAAACTAATCGACAATATCGAATTTTGAACCGCTGACATATTTATATTTTTGTGCAAGATATTTTATTTCGCATAATTAATAAACAAATTGGTATTTTTCAAATGAATATGATAATAAATGATTGGATCCAGAATACAAGCAGATCGAAGAATTATCCAATTATGCTCTTACCAGCATTCAGAGTACGGGCTCTGTATTTGCAGAATATAAAGGAGATTATTTAACCCGTTAGCATATGAAACTATGCGCCTTTGACAAAATGTTTCCTGACCTGTCAGGAAATAGGTATCATCATAAAACAGTTTTCTTTTCTTTAAGATGAGTCGGCACTTCACTGCTGAACACAGATAACTATTCGAATATGGATGTCTTAGATCGTTTGTCGAAATTAGCTTTATAACATTTGGTCACCGGAATAGTGATTTTCGTCCATCTATCGCTGGATATGTCCAGCCTAATTTCATTTTAGAAATTTTATATCTTCTATTATTGCTAGGTTGGGGTTTGGAACCTTCGGCAACGTGCACTAAAACGGAGTTTTATCCACAATATCGAAACAGAATTATTGCACCCGACGCGTGTTTCGCTAACCATGTTAGTATCATCAGGAGATGATTAAAACTGTAGTTTAATCATATCCTGATGTTGCTAACATGGTTAGCGAAACGTGCGTTGAGTGCAATAATTCTGTTTCGGTACTGTGGATAAAACTCCGTTTTAGTTCTATTATTGCATTAGTGATATTACTTTTTAATAATACCGCTCTGAAAACTATCATTTCCGACGTCTCTGTAGAGCAAAGAAAGTAAGTCTTTCCGGTGCACCTGCAATTTTATGTTTATGTCTTAATTTCAGAGAGGTATTATGAAAAATATCGTTCATTACACGTCCAGAAACAGCTTTTCCTGTGCTCGCACGACTTCCGACAGAAACTCTCGTGCGCGCACCGGAAAAGCCTAGTTTCCAGACTGGTAATGAAATATACTATTTTATTATTATTTTTTAAAGGGTACCTATTTATTTTTACAATATATAGGGCGTTTAATTATTGTGATATCTTTGTTAGTTTACAAGATAAAAATATGGGGTTTGCTCTATTACCTGGTCAAGACATAAGTAAAACCATAAACCTAACTACTCCGAATAGACGCTCAGTGGGCATAGCCCATAGAAAAATGCTACAATTGTATCGAGAGATGGCGCCACCATTATTACGAATTAAATTTTATCGTATTTCGTTGCTTGCCAAACATATATGTAATAAGAATATATCGCGCATTATGCCAATTACGTGAAGCCAAGACCAAAGGACGAATGTATATGAACTAGGCATAAGTCGGTCTACTCGGGAAACCGGTTCGAACTGCGCATGTCACGAACTCTTGCCAATAAGATATTAGGAGGCAATTTCTACGTTTTGAATGCACGTGAAGAAAGCGTATTCCACTTTTCATTATCGTCAAAACGAATATTTACGGTTAAATTGTATTTGATTAGCTACATTTTCCTTTACTTTTATTAGCGATAATATTCCTTTTTTAGGGAAACTGAAATTACGAACTTAAAACACATAATAAGAGTAGTTTAAATACTTGGAAATTTCCGGTAATAAAATTATTGTATACGAATACAGTAAAGATTACATATAAATATAGCAATGCTTCTTTCCACGCATTTTTGAGGACATAATTTGCTCTATAATCGATAATATAACGCCACGAGAATAGGAAGCAATATTCTTGTGATAACGCCAAAATAACAAACTTGTAACAAAATACAAACAAAGCAATTACAATTCGATATTCAACATGGCCGGTTTTATTTTATTACCGCGACGACGACGACGTCAGCGTAGACAACGATGCTTGCGCTGTAGCCAATAACCGTGTTTATATCCGATTTTGCGCATATCTACCGGTTTCCTAACGAGTCAGACTTATGCGAAATACATACGGCGAAAACATATCCATCTCTCTGTGTCGGTTACACGTCCAACTCATTGCATAAAGGGTCAATGCGCGATATATTCTTTTTATATATATGCTGCTACGATATTAACAAAATTGTTCAATGTCAAGGCTCACTAGCTAAAATTTCGACACCGCTTTAAATGGGATTCCTATAAAACAGACGTCAAAAGTGACAAGATGGCCGCCCAACTCCACGCAACGGGTCGTTTTCTAATTTCGTGCTCGTGCGAAAAAATATGGCCTGTTAAAACTAGTATCTTAATATACTAATTCCTAACTCGTACTCAAAGCCTCTTTCGGCACTTAAAGCATATTCGAACTTCGCTTCGCGTCGATCGTCTGTCTACATGCGCGCTAGTTAGAAAAATAACTATTTTCTATTTTGGGTTCAAAATTTCGACATCGAGTTTGTTTTTGCGTTCGGAAAAGCATCACTTTGTTCACTTGTTCGGAAAATAAGTATTTTTTATGAGCGTGAAGAAGTGATAAAACTACTCAATAATCTCATCCATAGGGAAAATGTATATGTATTTTAGTAACCGTAGACCATTTTATGCAACGCACAGTGGGGTGGATATCTGTGCGATCTATGAGGCCAAAATTGTTTTTTTTTT